>JAXISO010000355.1:0-35251 GCA_036785465.1 Colletotrichum agaves | reverse complement strand
CCCCCCAAAGCTTCTTCCAGCTATTGCTGGTGCCGGTGGTCAACTTCTCGAAGTTTTCCCTCGAGGCTCCCACGAAGCTCATCTGCCACGGCCTTCTGGCGAAACGCCCCATCTTAGGTGTCTGTGGCGACCTTTCGAAGCCGATTCCTCTCGTTGGTCAACTCGCCAACGCACTTTTCCATTAGATTTGTTCGTGTTCTTTGGCTGTGATCAACTTCATATTCAGTAATCGACCTCTTCCTCCAGACCCGAGACTCGTTTTCGACCCGGATGGCAGTCTTCTCCTCCTCCAGCTGACGAATGCTCAGTGACATCTCATCCAGACGAGGATCCGGGCTTGTTCACGGCTACTCCGCTGCCTTCGCGTCATCAAGGGCTTTGATGCACGAGTCGCGTTCTTGCTCGACCGGCAGAGACCAACTTCTTAAGACCCTCTCATTCTCTTTCCGAAGCTTCTGGTTACCGCCCTGAAGTGCCCCCATCGTTCTTCTGTTGCTGGCATGAGCGCCTGGGCGAACGATTGTCAAAAGTCCGAAATCGCCTCGGAGATGCTCTTCTGGCCCTGCAACTTGGGGTCGTCGTTGCAATCTCCGCACACGACGAACCAGAGATTCCCCAGGTACACCTTTATGACCCTAAGGAGTCCAAGTATACTGGATGGGCCTCTGCCGACTCCTCAACGGCGCCATGTCCGATTACGACGGATCCGAGCTTGCCCAGATTATTTCGGAGCTGTTGTAAGGCCGCTTCCGTCTTTCCCTTGTCCATGTCCTGTGTGCCGAGCTCCAAGACAATCGTCTTGACGGCCTCGGTGCTGGGAAGGACTTTCGCCAACTCTGAGTGTAAGTCCATATGAGCCTCTGTGACCGCCGTCACGAGTCCCTCACCTGCATATTCCAGATTTTCTTGCATATCGCGCTGCACGTCGGTCATACTTGCTATCAAACCGCCATGAGATGATTCAAGGCTCTGCGACAAGGTCTTCGACGATTCGTGCAGTCGCGCAACGGACTCCTCCATCGTTGAGTTTTGGTTGGTGAAGAGACTATGCGTGACTAAGGTAGTTTATTTGTCTCTGAGCAAATGCCAACTACTCATCGCTGCCTACCTAAACTTTACTACATGCCACCCCACTTAATGTGTCTAGAGTCGCGACGTCTGTAAGAAGCATCCAGCCTCAGCCCTTAGACTCCTACTGTTGTAAGCCTGCCCACTACAGGCATCTAGAGCTATCATGCCATGTAAAAGGGGGCAGGGGAGGGCATTGAAGCTTTATGAATGGAGTGCTAGAATGATTACTATCCAATATAGGATAATAGTCGCTAGATTCTCTAAAATGATATATTCTTATCCACTTTAGTTGATTATTAGGGAGTTTATAGTGGCAAACGAACTAATGGAGATGAACGACTGTGATCCAACCTCGACCGGGGTATCATGTCTGAGCAGGGTTCGTGAAGCACTTACAGAGATCACGTCGCACGGGTACCGCGAGTTCCAACGGACCAGCGCTGCTCTTTTGTCTACCGAGCTAGTGGACAAACTCGTCGTGGAATCGCTGTCGCTTTTCCTCCGTGGCCGCAATCACTTCGTCGAACTCTGTTCGAAGCTCGACCGGAGGAAGCTTCACGGGAGGAGGTCCTCGGGACTCAGCCTCACTGCTAGGCCCAGCCTTGCTGAACCCGGCTGCCGTCCTCGCAGGAGCTTGCTTGGCGGGACTAGCGACAGGAGCTTGCTTGGTCTGAGGCGGCGTCTTCGCTGCAGCCTTTTTTTTTTCCGAGCTGGGACCGGTCCAGCACCAGACTTCTCGGGAGATTGCCGGGGAGCGCTTGACGCCAACGGAACGGCTGGACGTGGCTACACTGCTGTTTTCCCTGTCGCAATCCCAGGAGCACTGGTAGGCTTTGCAGACGCGGCCTCTGGATGCTTCTTCATCCATTCCATGCGATAGGCCAGATAAAATCGATCCGGGTGGCCTGCTTTCGGGTCCCTGATTTGCTTCTCAGCGTGCCTCCATTTAGGCACGTTCTTATCGCTTTCTTTCACTTCCAGATATTAGTAATGCGCTCTGATGCCATGGCTTGTCGGTGAGTGCTTACTCAAGTGAATTCATAGCTTCCTCAAGATCTGGTACCAGATCAAGTTGTGGGGATGCCTCCATACCAAGCCTGTAGACGGCGGCTCGCTTCTGGTCCAGCAGGCCGTAGATCTGAGCAGCCGCCAGGTCCGGGAACCAGGATTTCAGGTCCACGCTGACAAGGTCCTAAAGTATGGTTTCCTCTTCTTCGTCCCATTAGTATTCGTCTGGGCGACTTATGATGGGTGTGAGCATTCGGTTCGCCTTTTGAACTCACTGGCAACACCATTCCTCGAGACACCCTAGAGACACCATGGACTTGCTCTGGTAGACCATGCCAGTCCCTGCCCCAGGAGCGGTCGCATGATCCCTCGATGAACTCTCATTAGCATGGCCCGGGGCTTTTTCGCTCTGGTGATCAGCCGCGCTTGGCATTGGTGAGCTCTTATCCAGATCCCCCCGAGTGTTTCCATCTGGATCCAGTCCTCCATCATGTCTCGCCGCCAGCGATCTTGATCATCCGGGGTAACGTAGAAGGCGCCGATTGCACTTGCAGTCGCGGAGACACTGTTCTTTTGAAAAGCTTGGGACGCGCTTTCGCTAGATAGACTCTTAAGTTGCCAAAGTTGCCCATGTTGGCCTTGAAATTCGATACTTGGCTTGTAGACGACATGACCGCGGAGAAATCGATGCCACCGAAGTTTTCCACAATGGTATCCGAGGTGTCTAATTTCCTCCCTTTGTGATTCCTGCCTTCGCGGGGATTGCCTATTGTCCCGCGAGGGACTACTCTTTTGTTTTCCTGTCTTATCCTTTTATTGTTGTCCTTTTGATTGTGGTGATGGTGGATAAAGTGAATGTTGCGCAAATAAGAGGAAATAGAGTGCGTTAGGAAGGAGAAGGAAGAAGCAGCGCCGTGGGGCCTTGGGTGACTGAGGCCGAGCAACGGGTAAGACCTATGGTTCTTTAGGAATTCAGACACGTCATTAACAACCATGGAAGGAATTGGGCCAGCATCGTCACCCAGTTCAAAGAATTGAAGTTCTCTCAAACGCCCGGATGGGGCATACTTGCAACAACTGTTACACTGAAAGGGACATCATCATTTTATACTGCACATCCAGTGAGTTTCCGTTATTGAGCGCTGTGCACAAGTCCAAGCCTAGGGTCCAGGAGTTGGTGGTCCACAAGAGACACCCGGGGCGGGCCGGACCGCTGCCGTCAGCCCCAGTTTAGTGCCGGCTGAAGTCAATTTTCAGCCCGGGAGACATGGGCCAGGCGTGGGCCTGGCCTTATGTAATCGTCCAACCCCCAACGTCTCAACATCAAGACAGGGCCGAGTCGACATGCCGCCAAAAAGAAAACGCAACCAGCGAACGGCTGATGCGAACAACGACGCTGATGCAAGCGTTGACAGCATCCAGCCAGGAGCGTTTGACAAAGCGCCAGCAAAAGGCGCCAGAAAAGGGAAGAGGAATGGCTTCAGATGACGTCGCGCATCCGAAGCCGGACCTACGCACGCGGGAGGAGCGGGATGATGAGGCCGGAGCGGTACAAGAGCTCCAAGGCAAGGTCGAAGCCCAGTTTGCCGAAGTGTACTGGGTAGAGAGCTTCTATCAGGATTGGGTGGCGCGGTATCCGGTATTGACTACCGAGATGATCAGTTGCATCGCGCCCCCGAGATACAATCTGCCAGAAGGATTCTTCAGTCAAGATTGGGACGGGCACCATGAAGCGGACCTATTCGCGGAATGGGAAGGGGATCCAATGCGACCCCATCTCTCCTAGCGCGAGGGGATGAATCACTGTTTACGCAAAATCCACCACGAGGCCCGAGACAGAATGAGAGCAAGAGGTAAACTACTGCCTGTCTTCTCCAACTTCATGAGGCAAGTGGAGAAAAGATACACCGACGCCCAGTGTCATTTTCAGAGCCCAGCCACGGTAGGTTCATACTCGGTTCTCAAGACCAACCTTGCCGACATAGGGTCAGCTCTCGACACCAAACGTCACACTGGACCAGCTGCGCCACAAAGATGCCACTCCTATAGCAAAGTTGGAGCGACTCTAGATGGAGGATTAGCTCAATGCTTAAGATTTTGAACCACTTCGGAGGGAGAACGAGGACCTCTGGCTTAAGGATGCTGACTGTTCAGCAAAGTTAGAGCGACTCGAGAGGGAAAATGAGGAATATTGGCGTAAGGATGCCATTTCTCTAGCGAAGTTGGAGCGTCTCTGGGGGAAAGTCGAAGAGCTGTAGAGCAAGGCTGCGGACTCTTTAGCCGACTCTTTAGCCGATTCTTCAGTGAAAGCCCAAAAGTTTGGAGTGCCTGGGGAAGGAGGTTGACGAGGTTTGGCGCAATGCCTAAGAGTATGATCGCCTCTGAGAGTAAGTTGATGAGATTTGGCGCACATGCTCCGCGCCTGAACTGCCCTCATCGTCATCCTGAACGTCAATGACTGTGTATGAGTTTGTAAATGAGGAGTCCGGTCATCACTCCACGGACGATTCGCTAGTTGAAGTGCTGAACTTGAGGCCTTACTTAGCGAAAATACAACCGCTTACCTAGCTGGAGTATCGCTTGGATTGCCATGACCAGATTCCCTTAATGCTCGAGCCGCATAGCGAGTTCTGGTGTGCGCCAGCTTGACAGTGAAGGTGGGCTTATGGTCATGGTAGTAGGTAGAAAATGCGAATTGCTTCACGTGACTGTATTTATACATCAACAAAAAAGTTGAGGTTAAATATGAATGGTGTCTGAAATACTTAATGCGTGAATTTTCTGTGCTGTATGGGTCTAAATTCCCTTTCTGTTCGTCCTATAAATGCGTCCATAGTACCTGAATGTCATGGTGTCTGGCTTTCTTGATGTTGTATGAATTCTCTTAGGCTATATAGATCTAAAATCTTTCAGTCTATTTCACTTCACCTGTCCAGCTAAGATACTCTACTGTCTTCACGCTTACTCCTGTGAGTCTGGAATGGCTGAACTTCCTTAGCGTCAGACGCCTCCGTAATTCCTATAGCTTTGCTGATCTTAATGCAGAGTGAGTTTAGCTCCTCCTATAAGAGCCTCTCCTCCCTGGCTTTCTGGGCCTCCTCTTGAGCTGGGGCAAGCTGGCCGTGAACGATGCCATGAGTCTGTCGTACGTATAGAAGGCCTGGTTGAGCTTGCTTGCCAGGGTTCGCAGCCTATGCAACACGGTATTATATTTTTCTTCTGCTACTTCTATCTCATCTGAGGCCTTCAGAAATCTTCGCATGAATTCATGACCTCTTCGGAGGGACGGATTTTGTCCATAAAGTCATTATTGGAAATGTAAACCTTCGTTTCATTGTCACTGAGCGCCTCGAAGCTTCTGTCGTAATTAAGACCTCCTCCTTCGGCTATGTTGAGCCCGTATTGAGAGAGATAAGACTGCGCAAGAGCAATGCCGAACTTTGGGGCGGCTGGAAGCTGGGACATGTTCCAGACTTTGACAGCCACCTGGTGTGTGAGGACCGGGAGCCCTATGTCAAGCACGTCCATGGCAGACACCATCAGGGCAAGGTGCCTGTTGATTTCCTCTAGGTTCCTTGTGGATTTGCGCTTCTTTCGTCTCTCGCCTAAGGTAGGTCATTCGAGCAAACTACGTAGAGTGGGCTTTGAACCTGCGGGACTATCGCCTCCGCCGGTTCTCTCATTGCTACCTTCCTGCACTCCGAGTTCTCGATGAGCGCCTCGGTCTTCGCAACGTCATACTGGCTCTTGATGATCCGCCGTCTGCTTTTCCCGGCTTGTTTCTGCTTTCCAATTACCTGCATTGTTGCATTACCAGTCTCTGGGGGAAGTTGCCCCATTCGCGAACGTCCCGCGCGTCGTATGCATATCTTGCTTCAAGAAACGGCCCAGTCTTGTAATTTCGTTGCTGCTGAGCAAATTTGCAAGACGGCCATTAATGCTTATGCCACTGACGTGGTTTCCTGGGCCGCTAGGGGTGTAGCCCTTCACGTGCGATGCGATCGCATTGTACGCAACGGTACTAAGGATGATTGACTCCAACAGCTTCCGTGGGATCACATGGATCACGGTCAATGACTTAGAGTTCTTCTTTTTATCTTCCAGAAGCTGTACTTTCGTCTCCGCCGGGACCCATGGCATTCTGTTGAGATCCTTGGCTATTTCGTGCAAGAGGTCCAAAAACTGGTCGGGTGAGTAGTATATGGACATTATTGTCAGGCATAGCTTGGCCCTTGTATTCCTTATCAGGGAAATCTCCACAGTCGGAGTAGGGAGGTCAGGTGGCGACATCGTGAAGGATTGTGTGTGCCTTTGGACAGGGGTCTGGTGGTGTATGCAGGAGGTTTCAGAAGCAGGAAGTGCTCGGGGAGGTCCATCATTCACACGGAGGAGGTCGGCGACGCTGCCCTCTGACTGTTCAAATCATCACGGCTCGTCACGCTCGAATCCTCCGTAACAACAGTCACTTTCAAACATGGAAATCATCACAACAAGCACATCACATTCAAAGCACATGTCATGGGACGAACAGGTTTATTGGCCTATATGTATACGACCCCACAACCGATCGGCCGTAGCCATAAATCCGCAGCATCCTAATCTTCCCGCAAGAAAATATGCCTTGACGAAATTCATTGCTGCTCCAGATCGACCCTTGCCAAGCCTTTGCTTACGATCTCTCTCATACTTCAATGGCGGCGTCCACCACGGAAGCCTCCACGCCTGTCATTGCGACCACGACGCGTGTTGTTCTGTTGACGCTGAGGGCGTCCTTGCCAGTAACGCTGTCTCCGTTGCTGCGGTCTGTCAGGAGCCTCAGCTTGCGCCTGGTTCCACCACGCTGGGAGCATCTTACCCATCATGGGCACTGGGAGCAGCACGACGGGCAGCATCAAAACGGGCACGACGGGCGGGACATGGAGATATGGAGGTGTGCCCTGGGGTCGCGCATTACGCTCGTTGCCGTTGCGTAGCTCGTTGCGACAACCTCTCTGGGCCTGTCGCTGGCCTTGGGGCGCTGGACGCGGCGAGGAGTTGCGCCTCCTGTAGCCTCTCGCGCTGGCCTTGTCCGCGACGGGGTCGCGTCCATATCTGCCGTTTTGATTTTGACGGCGAGGTCCACGGTTTGCCCTATTCTCCGCCCGTCCTTCAGCGCCGGGAGACTCTTACCTGGCGGCGGGGATATTCTCTGGTTACCTTGCCGAGCAGGAGACGCAATTGCGACGTCTGCAAGGGACATCTGCGTTGCCATCGTCAACAGCAGGTCTGAACAGGTCACCCAGGAAATCCTCAATCGCTGCCTGCATTTGCAGGGGACTGACACTCGCAGAGCGGGCCATTTTAGTAAGAACAGCTCCGATGAACTGTTGGGATGACCGAACGAGTATCAAGTGGTCGTGATCTTGTTCTCGATTCATGTGTCGTTACAGCTTGTTTATTTTGCTGCTGGTGTCGTTTGATTGTGGGAGGAAGACAAAAGAATTCAATCAGAAAGGGAGAGAAAACGCGAGAGGAGGCCAAGAGGGCAGGACTCTGCCCTACCTCGCGGGGCAGCGAAGCTGTATGTGATGCTGGACCTGCGTCGAGAGTGTCAAGCCGCAACCAGGTCTTGTGCCCTCATTCCGTCAGCAGCTTGGCCTTCTTGTTGAGGCTATTATCCGTCAAAGGCACTGAGCCTGCGGGATGGACATGCGAATCATAGCAATGTTAGTGATGCTCTCCATGGGCTAACCCCCTGAACAAAGAATTGACTGTCGGTTTGGACTCGGAGTTGACAGATAATAAGGGGCCCAGGGTTGTCTACGATTCCCCTTGAGTTAAACGGTCGGGCCAGGACAGTGCTGGGTGTGACAAAGTAGTCTCTCAAGACACGATGTCATAAGCTGCGAAAACAAGCACCCCGGGAGGGACAGCTTACTGAAACATCTTATCTTGCGGCACTTACGTATCTGCCTTTCGTCTAAGTGCGCCATGCAATCTAGGTATATCCTCCTCATATCATCAGAACGAAGCCGAGGGTAAAGCACACGTGATGAAGACACCCGTGCCCCCCTTTCTAATGCGCAAGACCCAAACCCATGCATGCATGCCAGCCGTGAGCAACAGGAGAAGACGCAATCCACTCAGATGCAGCTCCCGGAGAGCGCCAAACCACACCAATCCACGGGGATTGGTGTCGATCGCCCATTTCAATCAGCTAGTAAACACTGCCCCTGATACTCCTATCTTCTCTCTCGGCACGAGCGAGATCGTCTTCGTCCGCCTCGGAGCCCAGGTCGCTGCTGTGGGCGTCTCCAAGGCGATTAGCCCTCGCTCCTTGCCGCATGCCATGCCCATCCGGTCCTTCCTTGCCCAACGGTGCTATGCCCCCGTCCGTGTTGCTGCAGGCATTGAGGACGCCATTGATACTTCCGTTAGTGCCGTTATTGTCACCGTTCGCACTCGTGGCCAGCTTGACCTTGGTCGTGATTGACGCAAGCTGCGGCCGGTGGCCTTCCTCCTCCGAAAAATCGGTGTCGCTGCCAACAATTGACGTACGTCCCGAGTAAGTGCCTCCAAAGTCGCGGCCGACGTGAAGATGCGGTGAGATCATGCTTCGGAGGCGGTCTTCGGCGGAGATGAACGATGGGGTACCATCCGGGGACGAAACGACCTCTTGGCGGGATCGGTTGACGTCGATCTGCGGAGGTCGGCTATCGTTGTCCTCATCGGAGCTGTACCCATGCTCGATTCGCTTCGGCCTACGGCCGGGCGCCGGTGACTGGTGGCGAGAGTGGCCGTTAGCAACGCCATTGCCGTTTGCGGCGGTCTCATCCCTCAGGCGGAGGGCTTCTAGATCTTCGCGTTTCTGATAGTGGCTTTTGTGGTTGCATCCGTTAGGACAACCACCCCAGCGACGCGTCACAATGAATGTCTTACTGCGCTCCAGAAGACTAGACGTCTTCACGTCCTTTGTCGACTTTTCTTGGTTTCCCTCCACCTCGGTCATATCTTTCAGTTGGGCCCGCTCCTTGCGCAGATCTGACCACGTACGAAGTTTGTTCTCGAGGACGTATTTGCCGCTCTCTTCCTGCTTACGCATGATAAGAAACTCGCAGTGGTTCACGTTACGCAGGTCCTCGAAGTACTCGACGGTGAAGTGATACCACTTCATCAGGAAAACGCGGGACATGAGACCGTGGGTGACTACGCAGTTAGTCAGCTACTGGGTTGCTTCTCGCGTTGGGCGATCTTACCTAGCACGCAAACGCTGGCAAAGTCGTTCTCGCCGAACTGGCGCCACAGACTCTCGTTGAAGCCACTAACCCTATCGTATGCGTCTGCGGCACTCTCGCCGTTGGGAATGCGGTAGAAAAAGTGACCATAGTCGGCGCGCTCCTGCCACATGCGCTCCATTTCGGCGGAGCAGGGCTGAAAATTGCCAAAGTCCTGTTCACGGAGCCTGGGCTCTTCGTAGACCTTGATGTTGGAACGCTTAAAGGGCGAAGGGTCCTCCTCGTCCGACGTTAGTGTGGAGAGAATGCCTTCGGTCGTCTCGCGGGTACGGCGGTAGGGAGAGGTGAAGAAATGCAGGGTGTCGTCGGCGCGCAGCAGCTTGCGTAGCCTGCGACCGGCGTCGTAGGCTTGTTGCCAGCCATCTTGTGTCAACTTTACACGGTGGTCGGGAATCGTCTGGTGGATGTCACGGTTCTCTGTCGAGGGAGCTGATTAGCGATCCGGGGATACGGACTTGATTCGTACCAAGAAATGCGTACTATTGCCCTCGGACTGGGCGTGTCTGATGAGGATAATGAGTCTTGGCTTAGCCATGGTATCGGGCGCGTGCAACCAGTTCGTGCTTCGTTTTTGGCAGTCGCTCAAGCGATAAAAGTCGTCAGCGCAAATGTAGTGGTATGCCGCGGGACGGACGGTTATCTTGTACGCAGGGGTATCATTCAAAAATGGGTTGACGGTGCAAGATTTAACGTCAACATACAAAGCAGTAGTGTTGAGAACCTGGTTGACCGGGAAGTGTCAGGAGAGGAATGAGGCGGGGCAGGATTGATTTTGGCGGGTTGAAGGGAAACCTTGGGAGGGGCTGCCGTTGTATTTGTATCGCCTTATGTCAACCTTAACCTTACGGACTGGGCGCAAGATGGATGGTGCCTGCGTTAGTGATGCGTCGACGTTTGTCAACCAACAGATGTTGGGAGTTGAGATGGGATGAATTTAGTTTAGGTACAAGATACGTAAGGTGTAGCAAGGAGTAGCTAAGAGTCACAAGATGGGAAAGATGTATGTGTGTGTTTGTTTGTGAGAGGGTCAACGATTGGAAGTACTTTTTTTTATTTTATTCTAGACCAAGGCACCATACAATAAGAATAAGGCACTAAACTCCGGATAGCTACTCCGTACTGCACTGTACCTCAATCCGTGGCGTCTTGCTCCCCCGTATGACAGGTATTTTTGGTTTCTGTCCGCCGCCGCCCGGTGGCATCCTTTGCTGATTCCAGCCCGTGTGTAAATGAGCGGCATCATTTTTGGTGGGCACGTCTTCAATCTGAAGCCCTGTCTTCCCGGGGGCAGGTGCCTTAGCCAAAGAGGAGACAGCCCCTGGCTCCCCTCGTCCAGCGGGGTACGTGGGAGCACCCCATCAAGGGAGATGCTCCAATGAGATGTCATGAAGGAGGTCGAGGAATCTCTGTGAGACATGGGATGCGTCGCCCCACGTTGGCACACCGGCCCTCTGCCAGTCAAGCTGAAGCAAGACTCCAAGGGATTGGTTAGATCCACAAATATCCTCTTTCTGTCGCTCCCTTATCAGTGCAACCACATAAGTCGTTGGTTCAACGCTGCAAACCCGCATCGCCGTCGCGCCTTTCTGGCGTGGTGCAACTCGATAGAAGCTTGCCCAGAATCTCCTATTCCCATTACCGCAATGCCATTCATTGAAATTCCCCGCCTCACCCACACCATCAAGCCTCTTCCCGCCCTTTCATGACGCGAGGAAACATACGAACCACAGCCGCTGCCGCCCAGGACCTCTTCCAGAGGCTTAGCCGCGGTCTGCTCTCTAGTGCCCACCAACCGAACCACTCCCAACACTACCGCGTACGGAATTTCTGCCGCCAGCCAAAGCAACCAACAACACTGCACACATTTCTTTCGCGCCCGGCCGATTGCATCGCAGATCCCCCTTCTTTTGCGTTCTCAGCTGCAGATCAGCCCATTCCAGGTCTGGTCTCATCCCAAAATCATACGACCCAATCTCAACGCGACGCGCCATCCGACACCCCGCCAAAATAACCCAAAGAAGCCTTCCACCACTATCTCCAATCCATCGCATCAACCATCCATCACCTGTCAGCAACCATGTCCGGCGAGGGACCCGAGTCAATCCCTACCTCCGCCGACCCGCGCAGTCGGCGTCCGGTGAAGAAGCGCGCTCTGACACCCGTCTCTGAACACGCGAAGCAGCTCGACGCCCTCTTCTCCAAGCCCGACCAGGAGATCCGCATACCCCCTCCGCCTGGCGCCGTAGCTAAGCGCCACGTCGCCGCTCCTCCCGAGATTGTCACCAACGTACAGGGCTCCAGCGCAGGAGCCGGTTCGGGCGAGTTCCATGTGTACAAGGCCAGTCGTCGCCGCGAGTACGACCGACTGCGCGCCATGGACGACGAGGTCAAGAAGGAGAAAGACAACGAGGAGTTTGAGCGACAAAAAGCCGAACGCGAAGCCAAGGACGCAGAGCGCACCCGCAAGAACAGGGAGAAGAGGGAGAAAAAAAAGCAGAAGGGTAAGAAGGCCCCTGCGGCCAAGGGTGCATTTTCGGCTCCAAGCGGTGGTGTGACCAAGTCGACTGCGGCGGAAACATGTTTAGGCAAGGCAGATGGCGATGCCAAGGAAAGCAAAGACGGCGGCGGAAACGAGGCGTCAGAGATGGCTGCCGCCGACCAGCCTGCTGGCCTGATCATCCACGACGACTGATTCAACATCGAGGTTCGCGAGCTGTGGCTTTGGGCTCGGCTTGGCACCCCCAAAAATAACTTCAGATCAAACGGGTGGGTCCAGTTTTGACAGACTGTGTGCAGTGACAGGAGATACAAACAGGCAGGACCCTAAACAAAAGCATCAAAGCTTTTAAGATTCCTGAGGACATCGTCTTCTAGGTATTTCTACTTCCATGTCTATGCCTTGGTACAGGGTATGGCTCTTTCCCCCCCATTCATTGACTCTCCTCATACGTACAACTTCCTGTCGTCAAAATACCAATCCGACTAACTTCATCAGTCATCTCATTCGTCGCCACCACCGTGCAGGCCGTTGCCCATTTGTGTAGCCTTTCTCGCGCTGCAAATGTCATCGACTCTCAGAAGCAAACAGGCGGCCTGTGGTACTTATGTTAGATACGCTGTTAAAAATGGTGTAAAAGTTGTAATTATAGACCACGTACCTCAACAGCTGTCTTGATGCTCTGCAGTTTAATGGCCTCCGGCTCCCAGACGCCGTACTCCTTCATGTCTGCAATCACACCGCTGTCTCCGTTGATACCCCAAGAGTGCTTGCCCTCGGCGTGCTTGGCGCGCAGATCCGTCAAGACTCTGACGGGGCTGGCGCCGGCGTTCTGCACCAGAGTACGGGGGATAACCTCGAGTGCATCGGCGACAGCCTTGTACGGCCACTGCTGAACACCCTCGACGCTCTTCGCCAGCTGGCTCAACCGCACCGCGACTGCCATCTCGGTTGCGCCGCCGCCAGGGGCGAGTCTGGGGTTGAACATGACGTTGCGGGCAACACCCATGGCATCTTGAAGGTTGCGCTCCACCTCGTTCAGCACGTCTTTGGACGGGCCTCTGAGGAGTACTGTGCAAGCCTTCGGGTTCTGGCACTTTGTGAGGAAGGTAAAGTACTCGTCGCCAATCTTCTCAATCTCGAAGAGGCCGCACAGGGTGCCAACGTCAGAGTCCTGGATGTCGTCGACACGGTTGACGATGGTCGCACCGGTAGCCCTGGCTATTCTGTTGTTGTCTGTCTTGCGGACACGGCGGAGAGCGGTGACATTGGCCTTCATCAGGTAGTGCTGGGCAAGATCTGCCATGTGTTAGCCGTGATCCCCGAGATGCATCCTCACCAGCTGCTAACCTGAGACACCCTTCTCGGTGATGACCAAGTCGGGCTTCAGCGCGAGAACAGATTCGCACATGGCCTTGACCTGCTCCTCCTCAATCTCCAGGATGCGGTTCCAGTCCTCCTCCTTGGAAATCTCAATGTTTGTTTGCGACTCGCCCTTCTTGTACTCCAAGGGGCAGTCGAGGAGGACGATTCTGGGGTTTTCTATTCTCCGGCGCATCTTGGGGTGGGTGATGTCTTTGTTAAGCATAACACCATCCAACACTCTGCTGTCTTCGATCTCACCTCCGGGTACCTTCTCCACTCGTGCGTAGCGCTTGATGTCGACCTCTGTCTTTCCGTTGCCGGCCTCCCAGGTAACGGTGCGGACAGCTTGGAGGGCAAGGTCGCACATGAGATCCGACCACCTCGAAACGAATTTGGTGCCAATAGAGGAGGAAATGAGGCCGCGCATGGCCTTGTCATCGTTGACGTCAATAGGCAGGGAAATGTCGTCAATGATCTCGAGGGCGTCCTTTAGCGCTCGGCGGAAGGCAGCGATAATCTGGACGGGGTGGATGTTGCGCTCGAGTTGGGGGAGGGACTGTGCAAGGATCTCACCAGCTATGTTGAATCAGTATCTGTAGGACTTTGAAGTAGCACGTGTGTCGGCGCGCCGGGTGCTCACCCATGATAATGACCGTCGTAGTTCCATCGCCGACTTCCTCGTCTTGTGTTCGGCTGAGCTCGATCATGCTCTTTGCTGCGGGGTGGGAGACTTCGATCTCTCTGAGAATGGCATGGCCGTCGTTTGTGAGGACGATACCTCCCATGGGGTCCAAAAGCATCTTCAACATGGCCTTGGGGCCCAGGCAGGATCGAATAATATCGGCAACACTTTTGGTGAGGGGTCAGTCACTTCGTCAAGGAAACGATCGAGAAGGAGGCCTACGTCTTGGCAGCAGCAATGTTGGACATCTGGGCTTTGCGACCAGTCTGTCGCTCACCGCTCTGGGTGTCTATCAAGGCACCCGGTTAGCACTTCTATATAGCATTTTGGGGGGGGGGGGGTAGCTTGTTGAGCTTTGGGAAAGAGGAGGTAGGCGTACTCATAACCAGCACGGGGGCTTGCATGATGGGCGACGACGGAACAAAAATGGGTCGAAAATTTCAATCCGTCTGGAAGAGTTGTTTCGGCGAGAAGCTTCACCGTGAAGAGGGACTTCGTGGAGATGGCGGGGGTATTGGTATTGCTCCTCAAGGCACTGGGCTTCTTAAAAGTTCGCTAGGCGGGTTCGTTTTTTGGCGGGATGAAGCTGGAGAACGGCGGAACCTATTTCCCGGCGACTTCACCGAGCTTCACCAGGCTTCTGGCGCACTACACCGACCGGCCCCACTTGTGTAGTTGCTTCTTCAGACGTCGTTTTTAAACGACATTCCACTCAAACGTGATAGGATTTCCAACTTATGCTCATCTTTTACTCCGAGATACCAAATACAACGTTTATAAGCCGGTCTCGAATTCAAAACCACCCGCTTAGCCATTCTACGCGTCTGCGGAACACCCGTACGGACAGCTCTCGCCGGAGTTGTGCTGGCAAAACTGGGAGACGAACCGAAACCCCGCTTTCCCCCCTATCTGTCGCCATTGCTTCACCACTTCAACTCGTGTCGAAGTCCCGAGCCGGGTGGCCGTTGATTCGCTTGATCTGCGAATCTTAGGCTTGGTCCCAGGTTCGGCCCAGGCAATTTACGCGGAATTTGCGCAGGAGAAGTGTAAAGCGGCCGAGACTCCGGCTGTGTCCAAGGCGGTTGCTGAGTGGATGAGGCGGATACGTCAAACCAGTCTTCCCTGAACATGATATCAACGACACAGTTATTTTGAGCCATGGCCTTTTGCAGTGAAATCCACCGCTTTCTGTCCTCGTTTGCGGCATACTTGACACGATCCCAGAACTCGCTTTTGCGTCTTGTCATGGTCTCCGCTTTGACTCGTCGGTCGGACTCTTTCCATGGAAGACCGAGAACCACCCTTGCTGAGAAGAAGTCTTCCATGATATTGTGTCCTGGGATTTGATCCGCCTTGGACCTGGTCACGAACAGCGGAATCCCATCTTTACTCAGCTTCAGTCGCCATCGTTCTGCTCCCTTTTCCGCTCTTGCTCCGTAAGCATGTTGCTGGAGACCGGCCAGCCGTTGACCCGTTACCGAGCTAGGTGCAACCTCGCTAATGGCCTGTGGCTGGCACGAGTCCGGCAGCCATGTGACCTTGTCGGCAGGCACGGCAATTTTTATTGAGGATTGAGGCATTGGGTCGAGCTCGAAAGGAGCTACCCCATTGATGTCCACCAGAGGTCTGCAGATCTCGATGCATAGCCATCTGCGCTTCCGTCCCTCGACGTCAGTTCTAACGAGAGTCAGTAAACGTTGGCGCGCAGTGAAAAAAGCGGACTGACATGTAAAGATCCGTCAAAGAGATGGACTGGTCTTGGCTATGCTGAAACGCCATTTCCGTGGTGAGCAATCGCCAGGATTGATCAGCGGCTTCTGTGCCTATTGGCGGTCCAGGAATACTGGTGCGTGAGTTGTCCAGTATCTGGAAATGAATGGACTGTATAGTCCGTCTTCGGTATCCGTTCGTTTCCATCGACCTCTCTTGGAATGAACTAAAGTCCATGCCCATTTGCAGACCTTGTCGTCCTTGCCGCCACTCAACTTTCATGATTTGGCCTGCCCGTCGCCGAAGAGCCATGCCCTGGATCATATGTGGATTGTCGTTGCGAACCCTGAGTATGTGTCTCAACCGGAGCTCAGCCATTTCCCTGTAGCATCCTGTCAGTCAAAGCTTTTTTTCTGAATCTTGACGTCCTCGACCACTCACACAAAAGCAAGTCTTGCTTGGCAGTGGATAGAACGCCTTCCAAGGTCCTCTTCATTTTCCGCGATTCGTGTAGGATGCAACTCGTTGCCTTCATCGTAGACGGTCGGTTGAGGTTTCTGCCCCTTCGAAAGGGTTTTCCTAGTGGCGGTTGTCTGAGCCTCTCTCTGCCTGAGTGAAAGTGGTAACCCAAGAATGTCATCTGCCAGATCCAATCCACCGATTCCCGCAGCATGACTGGGAGACTCGTTCTGACGAAGGCTTGGGGTTTGGCAGTGAAGAGCGTCGTACTTTTCCCTTCTCCTGACGTCGAGGCCGATGCCTAGGAGAAGCTTTTCTCGTATGCTCATTTGTGGATGGAAGCCGGTCGGCATCGAAAGACCAAGGTCCATACTGGCTGATGCCTTCGAAATCGATGGATTCCGGGAACAACTCACCATACCTGTTTATTCGATTAGTCCAAGAGTGTAAGTGCGGGGTGGGGGATTGCTTCTTACTATGGAAAGACCGCCCCTCAAAGAGAGGCTTCAGTTCCGGGCGATGATTTCCATATCCATCTCCAGAACCAGATATGTCAGCCACATGGTTTAGCCGAGCGCCTAGGTTTGCGATTTCCATGGTTGAGGGCCTTCTCAGCTCCGGTAGCAGATGTTGATTGTCCGTTTGCATGTATGCAGCGCCTGCCACGAGTCCGAGAGGAGAGCTCTGAGGATCTTCCAGTCGTCTTCGTTTGTCTTGAGTCAAGTCGTTGTCGTCGTTATTGTTGTTTGGGGCGGGTCGTTTCTGGCCTCTTAACCGACGTGATGCCATACCGCAAAGGTTCCGCTGCACGCCTCCGTTGACCGCGGAAAAGAGTTCGGATTGGACGCGGGAGAAAAATGGAAGTAACTCGGGAGGCCGAAAGGGGAAGTTCTTAATTACCAAGCGAAGGAATCGTTTGATAGTGCGATCGGCCTTAAGAGCCTGAATGCTAGATGTTTCGAGGTCGTTATCGGCGTAGCAGGTGGCTTCAAATCCTCCTGAAGAGCATGCTGATGATGATCTAGTGTGGGTGGCCATTGTCGGTCCATCAATGCCATCACCGTTGCCTTGTTAAAAGACCATAGATAGCGGCGAAGGGGGGCAGCAACAATGGAGGGGACGATGGAAAGAAAGAGCGACTACCTAAGCTATGGAGTTTATTGCGTCAACAGTTTGCAGAAAGAAGGCGCGACTGGATGTACGTGTAGTTGCAAGGAAAATGAATCGGGGCAGACAGTTTGCTAAGAGAAGGAGGACATCGTGAAAGGGTGGAGGTCCCTTGGTGCCACTGAGGTCAAAGGCAGGTGAGGGAAGCCTGGATCTGGATTGAGGGTGAGAGAAGGGTGTCGTGGGAAGTCTCCAATCAAAGATGCCCAAAATAGAGTCGTAATTTGGCCAGCCCATAGGAGTTATCGGTACCTTATTTGAAGGGCCGCCCAAGGGCTCTTTCGCAGGACCAACCTCAGGACGACAACCACAACAATAACGACGGTAGGGACGAGAATGACAAGGTGGAGATAGTTTCGAGAGAAGCTTCGTACGAAGAGGACATTAGAGAAAACCTGGGGCCACTGTCGTTTAATGGCAGTATGCGGATGCTCATAGTCCGTACGTTCAAAAAGCCTAGCACACATGGAGATTAAATGCTCCAATGATACGAGTGATGTTGCCATACTTTTGACTACCGTGCTCCCTAATCCTGTAGAGAACTTGTCTCGTCGCACTCTCGATCGCGAGAACCTTCTGAGCCGCCCGACCTGGTTCCGGTATCCGTTATGAAGCGATTCAAAACGTTGGTTTAAAATCCATGTACATTCATCCTCTAAGCTGACCGGCCGCAGCTATGCTCGTCCACTCATTTCATGGCCCATGAAAAAATAAACTAATGTATAATCCTGAATAGTTCAAGTCCTCCGAATCAAAACCCTCCTCTATAAGGGTGCATCTATCATGGTATCCGCCTCGAAGCAGTAAAACATGGTGGGCAGAAAGAATATCGCAAACTAGTCATGCTAAACCCAGTTCATACGTATCCCACCAACGCCAACCCCGTCCTAATGACGCATGCCCTGCCAATGTGAACCCTTTTTTGGTTGTGTAGAATGTCGTGCGGATACGAGTGCATTTGCGCAGTCGTGCCAGGCGAGGTCTACTTGAGACCCCTTTCCTATGTGATCTTGGTCTACTGTCTTGTTTATCAGAAGAACTTTGACATAGCTCTACTGAGATCGATGAAGTCAACAGGCTTCGTGACGTAGTCGCTGAATCCGGCCGCGACGCATTTATCTTGAACGTCAGACATGACGTTGGCTGAAAGCGCAATAATGGGCAAAGTTTTGAGTCCCTTCTCTTTTTCCCATTGTCGAATTTCGCGACAGGCCTGGTAACCATCCTTGCGCGGCATGTGCAAATCGCACTATGATGAATTAGCTTCGTCGCTCTGAAAGCTCGTGATTCTACTTACCAGTATCAAAGAGTAGTAGTCGTGGGCATGGGAAAAGACCATCTCGGTGCACTCCACACCATCTGTTGCCACTTCGACCTCCACGCCAACTTTCTTCAGGTATTTCTTCAGCACTTTCTGGTTCACGGGATTGTCTTCGACCAGAAGCACCTTATACCCCTTGTTGCCCATGCGCTTTTCAATTTCTTGGTAACTGGCCTTTTGAGTTTCCACCATTCGCTGCGCCGTGGAGCGGTTCCTGTCGATGCTCAGATCTCGAACTTTTTCAGGATCGAAAATTACAGCAAACCGTGACGGCTTCACGGGTTTGTAGATGAATGTCACAGTGTTCTCAGAGACCAATTGCTCGTACTTTGTGTCTGCTGCCAGCCTCATCACTGCCTGTCTCTGGACCGAATCAGAGAGAATGAGAATAGTGGTGTTACTGATTGTTGTTGACTTTGTGATGCGTTCCATAAGACCGATGATTTCCTCAGGTGATGGAAGATTGAGGACAATATGCGTGAAGTTTACAGAATCATCGCCGCCCAACAAAGCTTGTGCTTTTTCGACGGAGTCAAGCGCCGTGATTTGGTGGGGCACATCCTTCGGAAGCGTCGTCTCGATGTGCTGCGCAGTTGCCTCGCGGCTGTGTGTCTGTGGGCAAATAATGAGGATCGAGTACATGGGAGGTCTGAAGTCCTCTATCTTGTTGCTGGCCTCCGGTGTGGGCGTTCCACCCGGCGACGTCTCGCTGGGAGGCAACTCAAGCTTCATCTGCGAAAGGTCTTGGCCGCTGGCCCTGGCAGCCTCGCTGAAATGCACTAAACCGACGTTCACTGATGAAACTGATGTGCGTTCAGTGACGTGGGATATGGTTGAGTGCACTGAAGGATCCGAGCTTCCACTAGAAGCAAGAGCGGGCGACACAAACTCGGGATCAGTACTGGGACTCGATATGGGCTTCGAAGGTGGCTGGTTGTTGCTACCAAGGCGTAGTACGGCGACTTCCTCTGGGGATTTGATGGCGGACTGAACGGCGGGCTGGAACAATTGCGGACTTATCGGGCCGTCGGGGTGATCGGACCGTGTTGGAAGAGAGAATTTGGCCGTGAACGTAAAGGTCGAGCCTTTACCAGGAACCGCAGTACCTTCCATCTTGCCGCCGTGAAGCTCAACCAGCTGGCGCGAAATAACCAACCCCAGTCCGCTTCCGCCATGTTGCCTAGTGCTGCTTCCATCGATCTGGCTGAATGGCTTGAAGATGAGGTCGGCCTCTTCTTTCGTGAAGCCTCGACCCGTGTCAACAACTGCGAATTCGAGCATGATTTCATCCTTATCAGTGGACGACTTTCTATCGGTGAAGATTCTGCATCGGCTGAAGACCTCGCCTTCAGCGGTAAACTTGATTGCATTGCCTATGACGTTGAGCAAGACTTGACGGATGCGGACTTTGTCGCCCTTTACCCAGGCGGGAACGTCCTCTTCCACGATGTAGTTCAGCTCGAGCCTCTTGGCAATAGCCATGGTAGACACCAACTCGTTGACATCTTCAATCAGAGAGCGTGTGTGGAACCATTCGAACTTGAGCTTCATCATGCCAGCATCAACCTTGGATAGATCCAAGATATCGTTAATGATCATGAGAAGGCTGTTGGCACTCGTTTGAATGGTGTTTGTATAGTCACGCTGCTCCTCGTTGAGTGTCGTGTCCTGTAGGAAGCTGACCATGCCGGAAATGCCGATGAGAGGAGTTCGGATCTCATGGGACATGTTGCTAAGAAACCTACTCTTGGACTCCATGGCTTCCTTCAGTTTTACCTCCAAGAGCTTGTGGTCATTGATATCCGTCGCAGAACCGAAGTAGGAGCTGGCGCCATTGCCAAAGTCGATGTTGTCAATCTCAACACATCGTATGAGGTGCCACCTGTACTCCCCGTTTTTGGACCGTAATCGAACCTCTGTTGTGTACGAAAGTCTCCCGTTGCTGTCGGTAGTCACTTTAATGATCCCCTTTCGTGCCAACTCTGTCAGGTCCGCTGCAGGCAGCTCGTAGACCGAGCTGCTGCTAGAGCTATTATTTCGCGACAAAGCTTGGTGCACGCCCCTGAGGTTGGTCTCTAAAAGAGTGCCCTTAGAGGCAAATGCCGCTTCGAATGCCGATGACTCTGACTGACTCTTCCGATCTAACTTGATGGGAAGGGGTGTTGGTGGTCTGTCTGTGGGAATCTGACACTTTGCAAGATCGTCAGGGTGCACGAAGTCCATGAAACCAAGACCAAGAGAGTCCTCAAAACTCTGGCCAGTGTATGACAGCCACTGTTCGTTTGCGAATGTGATCCCTTCATCTTCGGTAGCGGTGAAGATAATTTGGGGAATCAGGTTGGCGAGAAGTCTGTGCTTGGCTTCGGATGCCTCGATCTCTTCTTGACGGGCAGCTTTAAGCTCCGCGATATGCTGGTCATGGATATCCATGTAGGATCCAAGGAATTGCATCATTACACCTCGCTTGTCGCGAGATGCGACGGCGCGGGCATAGAACCACCGATAAGCACCATCGAAACGTCTGATACGAACCGTTCTCGAGAACTGCTCGCCCGTCCGCAGCGAGTGTCCCCATGCCTTCAAGTACTCGTCCCTATCATCAGGATGAATACTGCCCCAGGGATCAGCGGCGAGATCAGACACCGTCTGCCCCCGGTACGTCAAGTATCGACTGTTCACCCAGACGATCTCCCCCGTCTGTGGCAGAGACACGAAGACGTGTGCAGGAAGCGAGTCAAGGATCAACCCCTTCAAGCGGTCCGAAGGCGGTGGCATGTCGACTGAGCCAAGGGTCACAGAACCTCCTCTAGTCGATGCGTTGTAGGGCACTGGTTTGCTTACAACGCTCGAGCTGGGTGGCAACGACTGAAAGCTGGTTGCAAAGTCGGCACCGTAAGAATGTAAAAGCGTATGCGAGTCGGTTTCGGAACCTCTCTGTTCGGAGGGCTTAATGCGAGGTTCCAGCACTGCGATCTCTTTCAAGTAGTTTTGAAGCTCGCTAGAGAGAACTCGCTTGACACCACCAGGCGTTGAGACTCTGCTTTCCACGAGTTTTTCGACGGACCCTACGCTACTTTCGCCTGCTCCGAGTATGTCAATTGGCTGCTGCAGTACCGGTGATAGGGGCCGGTATTCTGCAGAAGGGCGAGCTTGTCTTCTGTCGACCGGCGAAACATCCTTTGAACCCTGTCTCGTCTTTTGAAGGCTCGCCGCAGAGGAAGTTTCTATTTTTGACGAGCTTGGCTTTTGCTTCGTGCTGAAGTAGCTGTCACCTCCTATCTGAGCAGGACTGGTCGCAGGGCCTCTCTTGTCTGTGACCTGATGCAAAGAGCCATGCTCCCAGCCCGGCGTGCCCATGGGAGAACCAGTAGCACTTTTCGAAACACCAGAATAGTCACTCGGACTCGTAATGCTGCCTGCTAGTGAACGTTGCGCAGCCACATCCTCAACAGGGAGGTACCTTAAGTTGCCGATACTAGCAGGGTCTGCCAAGGGACGTCCATCGGTAGCAATGGCACCGAATCCAGCTGTGTGAGGTCTCCGGCGATTGAGTCCCGCAAGCTCTGTCTCCAAATTTGTATAATGACGGCATAGGGAGAAGGATGTTGCCAGGTGCGGGGCGAGGTACTCCAGTGAATGGCGAAGGTTTGAGGGATATGGGATGATGGGGCTAAGTATCGAAAGGATTGCTATGGGTGCTGGCTTATCCTTCCGCTGCCGAGAGCCAGCAGATCCATGATTGTCCCCTGACGCCTCCGCATCTTCACTCTTGTTCCGACTATGCGTCTTCTGCCCCAAGACACTTGCATCAAGCTTGAATGGATGAACCGGCTTTGAAAGTAGTACATGTGTCAACGGGATGTGAAGAACTGTCCACGCATTGTCGATGCCAATGGCCTCGGGCGGTCGCATTCCGGCATAATCTGCAGGGTCAGAACCCGGGTTGAAGGAGTCCTCGTCGACCGTAGCATCCGTGAAGAAAGGGTTTTCGTTAGGGTCGGCACGCACAGCCGGTGACGGCGCGGGGGACTGAGACCATGGTGATGGTGGAGCTTGCTCGAACTCTTCGTATTTGGGGGTTGGCGGCCGCGGCTCATCATCTTCAAGTCTCGATATCATGCTCGAGGGTTTAGGCTTCCCTCCACCTTGGCTGCGGCCGAAGCTCCCTGGAGGGTTTGCCCCCCCAAGAATAGTCGATAGCTTAGAGCTCGAGTCCATCCTTGCCTTTTTCAACTTCTTCCTTGAAGCGTCCGTCACGGTCGACTTTGTTGCCGGATTGAATATACTTGCGGGTTCTTCGGGCAGGTTTTGCAGGTACGGGTAGCTTCTTGTCAGCGCGATCACTTTTCCCCGTTCGAGGACACGCATGACGCCGCTGTGGTCGATGAGAGGATCGGCTTCATAGTCCAAAGCTTGGAGGACAGGGAGCACTCTGCCTTGTACATCGGTATTCGCAACAAGAGGAACCTCCCAGCTTGGCAAGTTTCCCTCCTCGGCATCATGCTCGGCCAGCGCCGACTTGTTCAGCGGCGGACCTGACGATTCCTGGCTGTCTTCGACGGACGGTCTAGGTGGGAAATAGCTTTTGCTCCTACCGAGCCCCGTAGGCCTGCGCGAGGGCAGAAGTCTCTCGTTGTTCACTTTCCTCTCACGATTATCTTCATACGTGGTGAATGAGTGACGAGTCTGTAGGCTCGGCCGAGACTGCAACCTAGGCCGTTGGGGATCGGGTGTTAAAGCGTCTTCGGGGGCGATATCACCTGCACTGCTGGGGATGAGACTGCTACCCCTGGCCATATATCCAAGGCTCAGGTCGTCCTCCTGGTGTTCGTTGTACGTCGCCTTCTGGCCCCATGGCACATTCTCAATGTCCGTGGAGTCGGCGGGGACGGCAAGTGTGACCCTCTCGGCCTTGTACACGTCACTCATGATTTGGACCACAGTATTCCACCACGCATCAAGTCCCGGCTCAGCATTGAGCATTAGTGAAAGATCATACAGATTCGGACTAGGAAAGTCGCCATCTAGCTGACCGGTGGCGCCGGCAGGAAGAAAGGTGAGAGCTGAGGCAGGAGTCGACGAGCCAGAAAGGACCTTGTCTTGAGCGGCGCCGAAGCTCTCAAAGGACATGGTTTGCGACATGAAAGCCGCAGCAGTTGGCGACATATTACCGAAAGTTCGGTTCATCGGTGCGTAGCCTGGCGTAGACATGCGCGGAAAGGGGTAGGATGGAGTGCCAGCGACGTAGCCAGGAGTCATGCCGCCTCGAATGGTGTTGCCCGACTCGGTGGAGGTTGTGGTCAGACCGGATGATGTCGTCGCCAAGGCCAAGCCTTGGATCTGCGGCGAATTGCCACCTTCTTCTGGAATTGGCGATACGCGGACTTTTTCGGGTGTCGTCGCCAACAAACCCCTTGCCGCCAACTCACGACGTTCTAAATCGCGTGCCAAACGCTCCCGGTACTTATTCAGCTGTATCTGGGATTCGGATAGGGGGGACGGCGTTTGGTTGTTGGTCTCCACGCTCCCATTATTCTTGCTTTTTCCCTCTTTGCCGCATGTCCCACCTATAACGTCATCGCCAGCATGAGATGCGCCCGGGGCACGCTTCTGGGTAGTATTTGGGCTCACGTGGCCGGAAATCGCAACGGCTGCGGCAGACGATTCGAGTTGCGCCTTGGAGCGGTCAGTCAGAGACTGGGAAGACTGTCCCTTTGGCACATTCGACATTGCGACACGCGCATTTCCACCGGACGTAGGATATTGGTGGGTCAGTCCATGACGGGGACTAGGAAGGTTCAGCGAAGGGCCTTTTTCTTTGGTGGACGACTGTTTTGCTTCGGGAGTGCGTCGTCGTGGAACGCTAAGCCGACGCGTAGAGGACGAGTCTTTCTTGTCTGTTGAAAGGCTCGTGCTTGGCATTCCTCACGAAGTAGGGCGCCCCATATATAGAGTGATCGCGAGGTTTCGAAATGGTATCTGTCCGGCTGTTTTGCGAGTAAGCCAGGCCAAATTTCTAGCCAGCAACGGTGTCGTCGAGGGTTGAGTATCGAGCAGAACGACAGTCTAGTATGGAGCGTCGGCGAGGAGGCGTTTGAGGGGAACGAGAGCGCTCTCAAGAATCGGTCGGCGAGGTTGTGGTGAGTGATGGAGGCGGGTGTGAGGCCGTCGAGGAAGTGTGGTGCGGGTGCGCGGCGTAGTGTTGTGCGGTTGCGGTTGCGGTTGCGGTTTGGGCGGGTTAGATTTGGATCGGTACTTCGTGGTGGTGGTAAGGTGATGTGGACGAGGCGGAAAGGGATGAATGGGATGTCCGTTTGGACTGAAGTGGTATGGGCTGAACCGGCGAGTATGGGACTTGGTCCAGAAACTAGGACGAGGGGTTACTCCTCAGTCTTGCATCGGGCCTGACGTGACGGTGGACTGGGGCTGGTGGTTTAAGGTAGTGGCGGAGGAACGGGGCATGGAAAAAATTGGAAGCGGATTCAAACCAAGCGAGAGAACGATTACGCAGCAGCAAAATAGAGTGCAGCGCGAGTAACAAACAGAGAGGCACGCAAAGTCGAGATAGGCAAAGGACCTGTTGAGGGCAGAAAGGCAACAACAGACGTAAAGGCAAAGCTGAGGCAGAGGCTTGAGGCAGGAGGCAGGAGGCAGAGGCAAGACGGGGAGGCAAAGGTAGAGTGAGAGACAGAGACAGGCGGCGGAACAAGAAAGGAAAAGGGTGGGCAGCCCCGTTCAGTCAGAGTGTTCCTGCTTGATGACGTAGTTGGGAAATGGAGCTGAAGACCATGCAACCACTCCTCCAGGTACCTCTCCTATCCTCTCCTCTGCGATGCACTCAGTCTGCTTTCTCACCTCTGTCACACATACACACTCTCTCTGCTAAATTTCCATTGTAGAAGGTAGAAGGGCCGTCAACGAGGCTTTGACGGGCAGCTAGCTTAGGGTCCAGTTGCCTCTCTCCATTGCTATTCTAGTTTTGTTTCATTGGCGATTGCCTCTTGTGCATTGGTCCAACCAGGACACGGTCGTGAGCAAGGAAAATTACTTACCTATCTACCTAGGTAGAGTAGGTACCTATCTAAGATACGACAAGTGTCTAACTTGTTACCAGCCCAGGGAGGAAAAAATGCCGCCAACGGGTGCTTCCTTGGAAGGTGACTGGCTAGGGTTAGGTACCGTGACTTCTCTGCCGCCAGGGATGCGCCAGTTCACCCCCATGGAATACCTACCTACTTACCTACCTAACCTCACGACCTGGAATAGTCTCCCCATTCGGGAAAATTAACTGAGTGTCCCGGTAGTGTGCGATTGCTCGCCAAGTATTTTACTACGACTGAAAAGGTAAACCAGAGAAGGTAAAGAGATATATCTCACTGTGTCAATCTCGGTTTGATTCTAGTATCGACCCCTCATGAACAGGGAATACGAGCTCCCTGTTCCTCTTGAGCTAGCAGGGCAGGCGACGCTACGAAAGCGCGAGTTTGGGCGGCCACAGTATATCAGCACGTAAGATCGGTCTGTCAACCACGGGAATCAGTATATTCAGGAAGACAACGCGGTATAATATAGAGTATAGATACTAGATACCTTTGACTGCACGTCACGTGTGCCTCACGTGCCCTGGTCAAGAATGGATCGAATTACTTCAACGAATAGGTAGGTAAGGTACGTGCCTACCTTACCTGCCCACCTGGGCTTACCTAGGTAGGCATCCGCAACATCTCCCGTCCCGTACCAACCCCTGCCTCGGCTCAGTTTTCCAGCAGAACATGCCTTACTTCATACGATACGTGGGTGGGGAACGCGATTCTAAGGTACTCCGAGGAGTCATGCGTGACCAAGAAATGCCGGTAGTCTTGGGCAGGTGGTATTGGAGACGCGCATCTACAGGTTCGCGGATCCGACCTTCCTTGCTCACCTTGCTTACACCTGAGACTTCCGACTCTTCAAACGGCAATTGAAAATTCTCGAGGCCCTCTTTGGTGGTCTCTATCGGATGCCCTCCGCCGTTTCAATTCCAACTCCAAGATTCCCGTAACGGAGCCCACTCGCCCGCCATCTTGGCCAGGAGCCCCATACCTGACGACCTTCTTACCTTCGCCCTGCACATATGAGCCGCTAGAAACCAATCGCTAGTTGGCCTTGTTAGCCCGTTCAAATTCTCCCCGGACCATGATACAGTTGTCCAACCTCCAAGGCAGAATCAAATTCATGACACTCGCGACCCTTAACAACACAACTTTCGTCGCCGCGCCGTATGCTTGCAAAACGTCCCAGACAACATACGGGACACTGAACACCTCATGCCAACCATTGGACGGAACTTACCCCACGTATCCGGGCCGAAACCACGCGGTCCAGCGACGCTGCCGCTAGGGGAAATCACCACCAAGCCACTGTCGAAGCCGGCTTCCTGGATCCTTTCCTTGCGCCAATGTCCGGATCGAGCTGCGAGTTCGTGGCATGCTCCTGTATTTCGGAGACACAAGCAGGAATGCGAGCCGCTAATACTTTGGATTTGATGAACTCTATCCCAGTTGCCCATAAAAGTCTCTTAGTAACCTTTATGTCCGAAAAAAGTGGCCGTTGCCACGCTGAATGAGTAATGAAAACTTAGCAGTAGTTACTGACTACTGTGATAATCTTAATAAAAACCTTGAACTGGAAGACTCATAGGAAGCCATGGATGCTGAGAACCTCAATAGGTAATTTGAGGTTATAAAAGTTTGGAGTGCTCTGTTCAAGTGCAGCAGCAAAACTACAAGCATCTTTCATCATACTAAGCCACCAAAATGCCTCAATAAAAGCCCTATAAAATAGACCAATTACTTGAGTATTATATACCCAACCAAAAACATCACTTCCAAGCAGTCCCCTTTACTCTCAAAACGCGCTGCAACGTTGAAGCCAGACACACTTGTACGACAGATCGACTGTCTCCAGGAGGAAAAGATCGTCCCGAAAGCCCAACGACAATCGAGTCTCGACGGGGCTGCTATCATGCATCCACGGATTCACTCTCTCGCCTGTCCTTCTCAACCCTCAATTCTCGACTTTGAATGCTTGCTGCCGTGGCCCCTCCCCCGCCCCTCCAAAAAAAAAAAAAAAAAAGGCTTGATAATGGCGTATCGACGTCAAAATCTCCCTCGCCTTGCTCATGTCCTTCGGCCCCGAATACGGTGCAAAAAATATCTCGCCCAACACATATGCGGTCATGATGGATACACGGTTTGGACGAACATGACAATCTCGTACCTCACGTGCCCGTTCCCGCGTCATCACTCCTCTGGTCAGCCTATCGCACCCCTCGCCTGCCTTGCAGGTACCAAGGCTTCGACTCCCGCCTTTCGCAGCCTAGGTAGTGTACTTTACGGTTGGCTGCCTCGAAAGCTAGAGCAAGGTCTCCCAGGCGATAACAGCTACCGACGGCACAATGCGGCCATGCCCTAACGCCCCGTCGAGTATACACACACCTACACAGGCCTCGAATGTTAGCGTGACTAGGGTTCCACTGTTACCAGTGTCATCTGAAAAATAGGACATAATAGTGGAAGGGACCCTTGACTCGCTAGATGACATTTGAGATGCTTGTGTAGGTGTGAGGTACTGGGTATATCAATTGTGGGGGCCGCCATTGAACAACTCTACCACCACCACAGTGTACGAGATTGGGATGTGCCCGGGGAAAATGGTTGCATTGGTCTCGCAAGATGACATCGCGAATCCTGCAGCCTTTACTTTAATGCCAAGACGGCACCAGATGTGAATAGGCAACCGACCATACGGAACATCACTTAAAGTGTCCTTATCCAACCAGGACGGAGCACATGAGCTTGTCAGGCCGTGTCAAAAATACAGTCCTGTCGGTTCACTATCTTTCGCAAAGCCGCTGAGACGCAACTGTCCCGAACGAGAATCTGCGACTTTGCTGTTGGATTCTAGCCTTGCAGTTGAACCGAGTTGCACATAGTTCACCGGTGTGCCAACAGACGGAGAAAACCCTGTGGCTTTTGCAGGTGGCTGGGATGCAGCTCGCGAAACTAATGTACCGGCTGAGCAAACAGCTATTTCCTGTCGCAAAACCCTTCTACAGCTATTTAACCTTTCCAATCATCAAATTGGATCGCCGAATAGACAGTTGTGCTCAATGTTGAGAGTTTGGGCGGGTAAGGAAACGTTGCAAACACTAGAAGTAATCTGGCACCGTGTAATGGAACAAGGACCAAGAGGCTCTACCAGATGACACTGTACGTCACGCCGGCGGGTCGAAGTGTCCGCTCACATGCAAAGAGGGAGTTGACGGCGGAATGAATATATTCTATGGTATGATGGGTAAGTTTAACCCCCAGCACTGGTATTGTGGAGAATGCGTCCCACAGACAGCTGACTTTGAATGGCAGAAAATCGCTTAACAACACCAACAGCAAGAAGTACCCGTGGAACCAGCTCAAGCCACAGGAACCTAAACAGGGGATAAAACTTTGGCCCGATACCATAGTTGTGTTCTTCTTGTGCCTTTTGCCACCCAGCCACGTTCAGCCATTTTGGACAATCCTGATGAAGCCAATGGCACGAGTCAGCCTCCCACTGGCTGCTCGAATCGTTCCTGGAAGCGTCTCACAGCACAAAGACAGGATTTGGGGCTAACGGACGCTGCTCCGAAAGGCGACAGAGCTTGCGGATGCAAGAGGCAGACCCCTGAAGCATGTTCATGCCGCGCTAAGTGAGTACCAAATGACGTCAAGATGCATCATCACCGAGGGAGCTTTCCCAAAATGGGTAAGAGTAGTTACATGACCTAAGACACCTTAGCCCAATAGACTCTCGAGAAATACGTATCCACTAGCTCTTTGCACAAGTGTTCTTTGTATACCTCCGCCAGCATCTCAAAGGTTAGTGCGTCCCACTGTTACCACCCTGTCGTCTTTTCCATAACCCTGGTAACAGTGGGACATGGCCACACTAACCTTTGAGATGCTGGAGGAGGTATAGGAGGCACCCTCTGCGGCCTACGCGGCCTCCGAGGCCCTCTGGGGCCCTCCACTCGGGTATAAAAAACCCATCTGAAGCAGCCGTTCCTTCCTGCCACTATACAAGCCATTTTGTTTCCGTCATACGCCACGTATACGCCTCGCATCGTCACGATAGTTATGAGCCCAGTTTATACACTCTTTTACCCCTATTGCTCTTCTGAACACAGGTGTGGCCGCCACTACTCCCAAGTGCGCCCTAGTTTATGTGGACTTTAGAACTAGTTTTAATAAAGACTTTAATTTACTTAGTTATTCACCTATTTATCCATGAATTTTAAGTACATACTAGTACCCCCTCTATATAACTCTTAGAATTTTATTTTAACTTAATTCCTTAATTTAACTTATTCTTAAGTCTCTTAAGAATTATTTATAAGATAATTTAATACTTATTAAAATCTAAATTACTTAGAATTCTAAAGAATTTATTATTATTATAAAAGAAAACTTTATTTAATTAGTTTTTAAATTATTAAATTTTTCTTTTTTTATTATATTTATTTAAGAATTAAAAATTAATATTTATATAATAAAATATAAATATTTATTTATAATTAATTCTCCTAAAGAGAAATATATTATATAAAATTATTTTATTTTATAAAGTATTTTTTAAATATACTTTTTAAATAATATTTTAATAAATTTATAAGAATTATAATATTTTAATTTAAAAATTTTAAAACCTTAAAGAGTTTACTTAATAAAAAGATTTAATATAATAATAATTAAACTTTTAAAGAGAAAATAATATATAATAAATAAAGTATAATAATTATATTAATAATTCTTTATTTATATTATTTATATTATTTATATTATTTATATTATATATATTATATATAATAGGGAAATAGAATTTTAATAATTAGTTTTAATAATTAAAATTATTCTTAATTATATAAATTAAATAGAGTAAATATTTAAATTTTAAATTTTTATAAATATAGTTTTTTTATTTATTAAAAGAGTATTTAAAGTAATATTTATAAATATATAGAGAAGAGTATAGTATTTATTTATATTATAGTTAGAATTTCTAGTAGTTAAGTTCCTATATAAATATTTAATATAAGTATTTTAGCTCTTTTAAATATACTTAAATTTAGTTATTAAATAATTATAATACCTCTATAGTTTATAAATACTCTTAGAGGTAGTTAATTACTTTATATACTTATTAGTATAGTATAATTACCTTTTACTCTTTGATTACTTAGTAGTCTAAAGTAGTTATTATTACTCTCTACTCCTTCTACTACTATTTTTATAATTACTTAGTATAAAGACTATATAATATATATAGAATATTTATTTATATAATTATATATAATAACTATATTATACTCTATAGTTCTTTATTACTATAAAAGAAAGTTTTATTTAACTAATCTCTAAACTAGTAAATCTTTCTTTTTTAATTATATTTATTTAGGAGTTAGAGATTAGTACTTATATAATAAAGTATAAATATTTACTTATAATTAATTCTCCTAAAGAGAAATATATTATAGAGTATTATTTTATTTTTATAAAGTAATTTTTAAATATACTTTTTAAATACTATTTTAGTGAATTTATAGAGGTTATAATATTCTAATTTAAAGTTTCTAAGAATTTAAAAAGCCTACTTAATAAAGGGATTTAATATAATAATAACTAGACTTTAAAAGAAAAATAATATATATAATAAATAAAGTATAGTAATTATATTAATAGTTCCCTATTTATATTATTTATATAATATATATAATAGGGAAATAGAACTATTAGGATATTTACCTATATTACTAGATCCCATATAAATCCGAGGCTTCGGAGTAAATACTCTAGTAGTCACACAGGCAATCACATAATCCACACATAACTACACATAACCCTCCTCAACCAAATATCATTCCTTCCTTTAAGGCCTTCCTCTCTAAATAACTTACCTTAATTAACCTACTTTCACTTTATATATAATAAACTTATTATCTCTATTACTAAAGTATTAAAACTAATTAATATAGTAAATCCTATACTAATTAATAATTAACTTTACTATTATATTATAATATAATAAACTATAAATTAATAAGGTTTATTATTTCCTAAATTAAAGAGATAATATTTATTTTAAAGTAATTCTAAGTCTCCCTCTATAATTAAATACTATACTAATAAAAATAATAAATTTAAAAGATAATAATTTAGTTTCCCCTTTTATATTCTACTCTCTAAAATATTAAATTATATATTAACTAAGTAAAATTTTAAATCCCCTAATTTATAATTAATACTTTAATTTATCCCATAATAACCTTATTAGTCCTATTTAAATATAATTTCTAATTCTCCTTAATACTAATAAAATTCCTATTATATTATATACTCTTAACTCTTTAAATAATTATAAGTATATAATTTATACCTCCTCTTTAATTATTCTATAATAATTTTAAAAATTATTCTTCTACTTTAAATTTAATAAGACTATTCTCCTCCCTTAATAATCCTTAATAATTCTTATTCTCCCTCACTAATCCCACTAAATTCCATACCTCTCTCTTTATTCCTCTACTTCTATTACCCCTTATTTATAACTTATCCCTTTTAAAATAATTAATAATAAAGAATACCTCTAAATAATAATTAACTTATTTAAATAATAATAAATTATTGATTTAATCCCTTCCTTTTTAAATTATTATAAAGTAAATTATATAAAATAATATAAATTAATTAATTTATTTTACTATAAAATAACTTATTCTACTATATTTACTAAAATTTAGTTTATTTAACCTTAAAAATAAATACCTCTCTTTTTTTTTATAAAGAGATTTTATAAGAAAATATATTAAATATATACTAAAATTACTTATTATTAATAATAATTTATCTTTTTATATTATTTATATAATATATTAAATATATTATAAATAATAATAATAAAGTAATAATTCTATAATAATATACTCTCTCCTAGTTCTCTAAAATACTTAAGAGGGGTAATAATTATATTTAATTTATTTAACCTCTTTTTTATTAATTTAACTTATTTAGTCTCTTTTTTATTAATTTAATTAATTATACTAAATTACTTAATTTACTATTATTTTATATTATTTAGTACTAAATCCCTCTCTCTCTTATACCTCTAAAAACCCCCTCCTTCCTATAATAACCTCTATATTAAATCTCTCCCTCCTATAATCTCTAACCCTAAATCTCTCCCTCTTATTATCTCTAGCCTAAATCTCTCCCTTCTATAACCTTATTACTATTTAATAAATTCATTAATTAATTTATTATTATAATAAAAGTTAATACCTTTAGGGAAATAATCTTCTACTAGTAAGTAAAAATCTAATAAAATTATTAATTAACTATATTAGTAGCACTTAACTTTTCTAAATTAAAATAGTATATATTAAGTCCTTTAAATTACTTAAATTACTCTACTAATTTACCTATTATTATCCCTTTTTATTAATATTTAACTAGAGTATATAATAAATATTAATTCTTAAATTAAATAATTATTTATTAATTTACCTCCTTATTTATTATTTATTATTATTTTTTATTAACCTAATTAATAATTATAATAATTCCCTTTTTAGGAAGAATTCTTTAACCTCTTTTAGGGACTAGTTAATTAAATTAAATCCCCTTTTTAAGAAGCCCCTTTTTAAACTAAAAGTACTAAGTTTTCCCTCTTTAAGAAGCCCTCCTAGGGAAAAATAAGTATTATAAAAACCTCCTACTTTTCTCTAATACCCCCCTCTTATAAAATTCCCTATTTAAGAAGCCCCTCTTTAGAATTAAAGACTAAGTTCCCCTTTTTAAGAAGAAAAATAATAATTAGAGTAAGTAAATATATTTAAGTTTAGTATTCATAATTTATTTACTAAATAAATTAACCCCTAATAACTATAGCCTAGGGAAGGTACCTATATTTATAATATTAATATTAATTTACTTATAATTTATCTCCTTTTATTATTCTTCTAAATATTATATTAACTACCCCTAATACCCCTATTAGCCTAATATACTAAAAGTCCTTAATTCCTATTCCTAATAAATTCAAAGGCCTTATTAATTACTTAATATATAATTATTTATATACTTTTAATAATAAGGAAATAGACCCTACTAAAATTATAAGTTTTACTATTTATTATATTAATATATTTATTAAATAAAATTTATAAAATAAATAATTATAGTCTAACTTTAAGAATATTTTTAAGAACTATATAAATACCTTTAAATATATAAATAGTTTTATAACTAAGGCTCTTTAGAAATTCCTCTTATATAAAGGTATTTTTATTAATTATAATAGAGGTTTTATTAAGGAAAATCTTATTAAAATTATTATTAAACCTAATTATTATTTATAAACTTAAAAGAACTTTAAAACTATTAAAAGTACTTATCCTAAATTAATTACCTATAAAAATAAAAATACTAAATTCCACTAAGAATTAATAAAATTTATTAATTAGAAAGAGATAGTTGTTCTTAATATTATTACTTATTCTATTCTTCTACTTTAATCCCTCCCTATAAGAGTAGTAAGACCCTTATTAGCCCTAGTCTCTCCTACTTATATCCCTTAAATTCTCCCTCTAGTTACTACTACCCCTTAAAATATTATTATAAGTTAAAATATTATTTAGAATCCTTTTATAATATTAGAACCCTAAATTACTCCTTTAATTAAATAATATTCTATATTCTATTATTTATAATTTATCTTAGATCCCCCTATTTTTTATTAATTTAATATTCTTATTAAGTTTTATATTAATAAGAGTATAAAGTATAATAATAATAAACTAAATATTATAAATATAAAACTTATTATTTTTAAGAATTATTATACTAAAGTTAATATTACTTTTAATTAATATATTAAAGTCTTCTCCTTTATATTAAAGAATAATACCTAAGACTTATATTATTATAATATTATAGAAGTAATAGTTTTATTAATTTTTAATTAAATAGTTAATAATATAAAGAATTATTTTAAAATAAAGGAGTTTCAATTAATTAATAAAATAATATAATAGAATACTACTTTTATTAACCTTCTCTATTAATACTCTAAAAAGCCTAAATTTAAGGTTCTTAAAATATTATTTAAAACTCTTATTACTTTAAAACCCACACTTAGCCCTAAATTTAATAATAAATTATTATTAAAAAATAAAATTATTAAAGCCTACTAAGGAATATAGGAGTATAAACTTATTCTCTATAACCCCCCCTCTATAATTTAAGGCCTTTTTAATTCCCTTTAATTCACTATTAAAATAACCTTATAAATAAATAATAAATTATTCTAATTTATTACTAATTATAATAACTAGGAAGAGTATAACTAAATATATATAAATAGATATTTTCAGAGTAATAATAACTAGAACTTTAGGGGAAATAGTAATTATAAATTTTAGCCTTATCCCTATAGAGATTAATTAAACTAATACTACTTAATATATAGGAATAAAAATAATTCCTATAATAATATAAGAAAATACTAAATTTATAGTAAATTAGGGTACTAAATATAAAAGTACCCTAAAGCTAAGAAAATATTAGGATTTAATAAATTTGAGTTTAAGTACTCTTAGAATATAATAAAAAATAAATTTAATACTT
>JAXISO010000354.1:0-35365 GCA_036785465.1 Colletotrichum agaves | reverse complement strand
TCCTATTTAGGTATATAGATCAAATCAAACAGATATCTGTTCAAACAGTCAAATATACGACGTTTCGCCGGTCAAACAGTCAGATAATGCCCTCGGATTTGATTTGACTGATCGGGTTGCTGCGCTGCTATAAACCTCGAGGGCTAGATTTCCTGAGGTAATATTATGTCACACATGAACACCCAAAAGCAGTACAGCTATGAAATATAGAGCTACATAGTAAGGGCTTTGGTTATATAGTTGTAGTGAACTCCGGGCAGCATGAAAGCTGCCTAAGCACGCCGCAACCACGCGCAGTGGATGTTAAATATGAGGCCCTCGCTCTTGGTAACCTCTATATCCGAAACAAAGTGGTATTTTCCCGCCAAATAAGAAATAAAAACTTAGTAGTAATTACTAACTACTATAATAATTATAATAAAAACTTTAAACTAGAAGACTTATAGAAAGCTATGGATGCTAAGAACCTTAATAGTTGTTTAGGGTTATAAAACTTTGAAGTGCTTCTTTGTCTAAGTATAGCAGCAAAACTACAAGCATCTTTTATTATACTAGGCCGCCAAAATGTCTCAATAAAAGCCCTATAAAATAAACTAATTACTTAAGTATTATATGTCACAGCATAAAAACAACACTGTTACTGCCACACGTAGCAACTACACCTATATGCGCGCACATACCCAACTGGCTTGGTAGATCGTAGCTGCAGCCCGCACACCAAGTTTGTCGAATTCTCAGGTTGGTATTGATGGATTCGATGTTGTTATTATTGATTGTTCTTATCGATCTCGTGGAGAGTGCGCGTAATATGGCGGCGCCCGCGCGAGCCCCTTTTACGGGGCTCGCGAGGCGGTGAAGGGCGGCTAAAACCGCCCGCCAATTTGACAAAGTTCAGGCAAGGTGCTGAGAAATCGATGCCAGCGAGCTGTATGTTGGTTTGTACAGGTAGGCGGTCGCTTAGAAGTGCCACCAATGCAGTTTCGTGTTTCATTCACCCCTCAGTTCACTCTTTGCCGGACTACATTTAAGAGTAGTAACTCAATTATGATTCAAGCATATCATAATTAATTAAACAGGTTTAGGACTCCATGCCGCAATCATATTAGTTCTGAGTTCCGCCTCATGCTTTGCTAGTTACTTACTTGCAATCACAATAGTACCTACTCAGAGTTAGAAATAGTCTACTAACCTTCATCCGCGTTCATAGTTACTTACGTTGCTGTATCACTATAGTTGCTTTCATCTTCAGAGCAACCACCGTATGTAGCGCCTGCGTTGGCGCACTATATTGAGATTAGCTAGGTGGCTTAGGAATAACGAATAATCTCCAATTGAGACATACAACTTTAGGGCATCCCGTTTCGCATTTTGTTAGATCGCCATATACAAAGCCAGTAAAGGCTTGGATAGGTAGTGGAGCCACAAGGGCAGTAAAAAGAAAGAGAATCTTCATAGTTAGAGTAGAAGGCTTAATAATTCTCTCTTGGTGAAAGGTTTATAAGGAATATAAGGAATGAAATATTGCTGAATATTCTATGAAAGATTACCTTGCTTTATACTAGATTATTTAAGTTTTTATATAATTAATGAAGTAGAATATAAATAGAGAAGGAAAACTATTATAGTTTCTTAAAAGTATATTAAAGTATTTAAGATTACTAGTATATTGTAAGCCTATAAATAGAGGTAAGGGTAGGTAATATAAAGAAAGTATATTGATTCAGGTTAAAGATATGTAAAGGTATAGAGAAGTAGTCCCTAGAAGTATTATTATTATTACTAGCTACGCCGGAGAAGAACCTCGTTGAAATAGCCGGCGGAACTTCCTTCAGCATCCGCTTTAGGAACAAGACATCGGCCTTTTTTAATGTATTTAAGTTTTACTTTTCATTACTCCGAGGCATTTTCAAGGTCTACCCAAAGCCAGTGGTCGGCGAATACGAAGAGGTTGACTATTCTCACGGTCGTGACATTCCGATTGGCGTGGAGTATGAGCCTACATCCGACCTGCCATTTGTGGTCGAGATGCTCAAGACTTTCGTCACCACTAAGCCCACCTCCTTCCGCACCTCGGAGAACGTTGGCGACCTTGAGCCAAAATCAGGCGGAAGACAGCATGGATCTTCTGGGGATGGTACTCAGACAGGAGCTCAGGAGAACCCTCGAAACATTCGATAGCCCCCATATGATCGAACGCGCAAAATCACAGAGGCACCGGCAAGACCGATGTACGCAGGAGATGATGAAACGGGGAGCACGGAAAATCTTCAGGGAGGTACGAAAGAAGCATGGCAAACTAGGGATGTTACTGTGCATATTTATCCACGGGGAACTGTATTGCCCACGAAAGTCACTGCTGCCAGTAAGCATGAGAGTATCGAGGAGGGACTATTAGCTTTGAGCATGAAAGACTGACATATTGGTGGTATCGTGTGTTGGTTGAGTTTCTTCATTTGTCCGAACTTTGAAATGAAGTGTGTCGGGATTCAGATTTGGCATCTATCAGAGCGTATTACATGTATCGTCGTAGCTGTGTGAGTAAAGCAAATGAAAGAAGGGGACGAAACCTGAGTCTGTATTTAATTCGGTTGAAATTGAGGATGATGTGAAGCATGCTCCGATATTCGTCAACGTCACTCGTATGCGGCGTGGTTGTTTCGTGAACATCTTGACGACATCATTCACGGACCAACATGAAATAGCAACTGCCTTATTTGAGCATTACTGTTCAATTACGACGGTCGTCAGCTAAACCTACGGGTCGCAGGTGGATTAAGAAAGCTTGAACTCTTGATGTTGGACATCTCGTTCCTAGAACAGCTGGAGGTCTCTGTCTACAGGTGACGACAGCCAGCAGTTACATCTCAGGAGCTTACTCCCACGTAATAATAGTAATCAGGCCAAATCTACGTGCCACAGTTCTCTCCAGCCGCACCAAGAACGGGATTCCACTTGTAAAACAGTGCCAAGTCGATTCCAGCGTCATTGGCCAGCTTCCAGCATCCGTCACCACTGACGGCCTGCACAAACTTGTTACTGTTGGCGGCGATGTCGGCCTGAGTCGCGGTGGGCTTGGGCGCGGAGGTTGTAGTTGTCGGGGGCGGCGACGAGCCTCCCAAGCTCGAGGAGGCAACGCAGTAGTAGTATTCAGGCCGGGGGTACAAGCCGCTCCTCGCCGGTCGAGCCGAAGACGGGGTTGAGCTTGTAGAATAGTTCAGTGGTAGTGCCCGCATTAGTGTACAACAGCCAGTAGCCGTCACTGGCCTTAGCCTGGACATACTGGGTGCAATCTAACGCTGTGCGGGCGTGCGTTGCCGTGGGCTTGGCCGGGTCATTTCCAGATGACGTCGTCGTCGCTGTTATCACTGGCGGAGAAGACGACGAGCTAGTGCTAATACAGTAGAAGAACTCCAACCAAATTTGCGTTCCACAGTTCTCACTAGCGGCACTGAGGACGGGGTTCTATTTATAGAACTGTTCAGCCATAATGCCCGCGTCAGTGTGCATGGACTATTAGTACCCATTACCAGCGGCGGCCTTGACCCACTTGTTGCAGTCGGAGGGCTATCCAGCCTGGGTATTAGTTGGCTTTGGCACGCCGGCTGTGGTCGTTGTCGCTGGCGCACTTGTGCGTGTTGTTGTGACCGGCGGCGAGGCCTCGCCTTTGACGCCAACGCAGTAGTAGTAGTAGTCCTTCCAGACCATGGTGTCGCAGAGCTCTCCGCCTGAGCCAAGAACGGGGTTGAGCTCGAAGAGACGGCTCTACTCGATGCCAGCATCAGTTGCGATCTTCCAGCAATTGGCGCCTGAGCTGGCGAGCACGTAGCGCGTGCAGCCCTCGGCTATACCCTCTTGGAGAAGCAACGGGTCTATCGGGGAGGTTGGCTTGTCGATAATCTCGAGGGTCGGGGTGCTTCCCCTACCGCCGCGGACGGGGCCTTGGCTGTCGTCGGGGAGAGAGTCCATGGCTGGGGGGATCCAGGATCCTCCAGGTCGTCTGTGAGATGCGTGAGTGGGTGAAGCCTGGTACTATTTCTGGTGGTCTTTACTTATGTGACGCAAATGTACTGCTCTTTGACCAACTGATTTCAGGCTCTTAGGATGTTGGGGTTTCATGTTGCAAGTTGAGCTCCGTTGACGGGATTGGTGGCGTTCGAGATGGCACTCGCGATGGATTCACAGGTCTGGCCGTCGTGGACGTGGAGGAGTTGCCACGGCTGAGGGCAACAGACCTCGCGCGCCTCCACATAGCATGCTTCGTTGCCAGTCGCAACGAGAAGGTTGCCCGTGGCCACTCCACACTGCAGGGAGATTTCGTTGCAGGCCTGGAAACTGTCATTGGAGTAGGTTCCCATGGCGTTGATGACGACTTGGTTCTCCGCGCACGACAGCTCCGTTTCCTCGGGCTCCGTCTCCGTCACTGTCGCGGGGCCCTCGCCCCAGGTCGGCGTTGGCGTCAGCACAGTCGGGTAGTTTGGCAGGGACCTTGGTCTGGCAGACGTCCTGGACGTCCTGGAACTGCTCGGCCAGGTAGTCCGAGTGGTCCTCGTCCGGCAGGAACTCTGAGGAGATGCGGGCGTGCATGAGGTTGAGGAAGCACTCCGAGCACAGGAGGTCGTCTTCATATAAGTTGGCCATGCGGCTGTTCTCGGCCGTCACATTCGCAGGGTTGATGCACCAAGGGTCCGAGGCGACCATCGATGTACCCGCGTCTTTGAAGTACGCTTTGGAGATCGCCGCTGAGGTCTCGGATGCTGCGAGATCCATCATCACGCCCGCTCCTAGACATAACCCTACGATATAGATCTTCTTAGGATGTTTGGACGTTTCCGATAGCATCCAAATCTCTTTTTGAACTTTTGCATTTAGATTTCACATGGTTGACACGCCTGCCTTCCATATGTCACACGTTAGTAGTTGTCTAAGAATATTGAGGTCATCGTGTTACTTCATGGAACCAGCAGTTGTTTTTCTGGCTAACAAAGATACTTCCTGCTGCTTGCTATCATTATCCCTCTTATGTTTTAGCTCTTCTTATATTTATCAATAGTTGCAAAATAAGTTGACAAGGAAACACAAAAAAGGCAGCAACGAGCATACCCAGCCACTATCGGAGGCCTGGAGCCTGTTCCCTGGTATCCCTGTACCTGCAGCTAGGCCGAGCTCATCCTGGTCAAAATGGCTGCGATCTGGATGCAAAAGGGAATAAGCCTCCGAGATCACCTAGCCCATAACAGGAAACCTCGCAACTCTCATTAGCCTGGGTTGTGTCAGCACATCAAGAGCTGTGAACATGTTGACTGACGCCCCCATATCTCAAAGACAGAGTTCCGGTTCGACATACGATCGGGATGCTATCGTCGGAAGCATCACTCGATATTATGAATTACTTTCCAAAGATGGTCTCTATCCGACCTGATCACATCGCTTGCCCCCCGGAAGGAGGTTGGGACGACGATATCGTCCCTCTCGAGAAGTTGCGACGCCTCGGCTTCAACGACACGACGGTTGACCTGGTCCGCCATCTGCCGTATGTTACCAGCCACAGGCCCCTGTTCCCGTCCACCCAGACAATCAACTATTTCCAGAATCCGATGAGGATTATCAATTCGAGGATCCGAATCTTGTCGGACTCTGGCCGTTGCCAGAGGAAAGACTACCTCAAAGGATAGTCCCACTATCCAAACCGCTGGGAGGAGACACGCTGGGCATGTGGTGGCTGCTTGATACCAATACAGGTGGGTTCACGGACCTGACTATGCGGTCGCGACTGGGAGTTTCCCTTATCTAACCAGTACGCATCGCAGGCGAGCTCACTGCTCATGACGCATACATCTCGAGACCGTCTGATGAGATCCCAGAAGACGAACAATGGCGCACGGCAAGACCCGTACCCGCCGTCGCGTATTTCGATGGCTTGTGCGAGGACATGATTTCGCTCGAGATGTTCCCTGTGCCGGGTGACTCCAACGGGAGCGAATGGCAGGTGCGGCAACCCAAGTGGATGCGTGCTTATCAGAAATGGCTGGATGTACGTATACATACTCTATGACAGATCATGCGGGAGTACACCCCATATACTAAGTTGATGTACAGGAAGCCCAAGAAATCTATCGCAAGTGCCGTTGGCCGAATTTGCCGAGGTTCCAGCGTCAGAAATGCCGCAGGCTCCTAGTTGAGATGCAGGACAGGCTCACGGCTGAGGAAAACGAAGAACGACAAAGGAGAAGATCGGTTGCTTCGGAAAGCTGAAAGTGAATCATGTATTCTACTACAGCTCGGTCTGAGCCCCAACGATTGGAACACGGTTCGTAGCGACGCCCCCAGGTATTGTTTGGCATTTTCTGGTGTCTCTCTGTTCTCCATTATCGAGAACATCTTGAGGATGCGGAGGATCATTCAGACGCATGCAACCTTTCAAATGCCTCGGAGCCAATAGTGACGCAATATTGGAGATGCTCAATTTCTTTAGTTAACCACCAGGAGTCCAGACTAGCTATTCAGACAATTTTGGTGATAGACTAATGCTAAATGAAGAAGCCGACACAGATCCTACAAATATCGAGGTTGGTCACAGTACCAGTGACGATTTCAGCAATATAAATTGGATATATAGTCCCTAATTAGACGGATATGTCTTGAAGGTTGTGTCCAAGAATATGGTACACATCAAACACAGGTGATGGTGAATGGCATTCACATATGCCCTCATAGTCAATCTTATCCACCTCATTACCCTCACTCTTCGCAAGGCCCTCGCAGACCTTCTCGACAGCGGGCCCGTACGACTTTTGGGCCGGAGGCGCGCTTCTGGAGCTCGTGGCTGGCGCCGAGCTGGTGGTGCTCGGCTGTCTAGGCATGGTCGATGGAGCGTCACCGGAGGGTCTGGGATCCTTAGACGGGTCGCTGACGGTCTGGCCTTCGGGGACGGGGACAATGAAGCCCCCGAAGTTGGCGAGGCCGCCGAATGCCACTGCGCCGGCGGGGATGATGAGGGTGACGGCACCAGAGACTTCGACAACCTCGGCGCTGGATGACGGTCTGGTGGAAGAGACTCTCGAAGCGGGGACTGTTCTGTAAAGAACTTAACAGCAACCGATAGAAAGCCTCGTCTGGGTGATGGAAAGCAACTTACGTTGCGAAGTCGAGCTGGGAAGCGCTGGGGAGATGGGCGTTCGCATGGCCGAAGCTGATGATGATGGTGCTCTCGACGACATGGTTGAGTTGGAGAATGTCATTTGCCGTCTTACTTTAGCCAGCGTAGACGGACGAGCAGGAGCTCGGCAAGCGTTGGGTTGCTCATTCGTGATGGGGAACGCCGTGACGTCGAGAGCGAAGATGGCATAGTTTTGCGCGTTCTTGGCCTTCTCGGCCCTTGACAAACGGGAACAGCTATCGTTTCGTGTTAGTCAGGCCCTCGACTGTTTGAGTGATGTTCGATTCATCCCACCAGTTGGCAGAGTATCAATCCTCAGACCTATCCTCAACGATGCCAAAGAACGGGGTTTTCAAATCGTCCGCTCTTTCGCCCTCTCCCATGGCCATAAGCATGTGCTGGACCTCGTGTACTAAGGGCCAAGGCGAAGCCACGCGACATGTTCCCAACAGAGGCCTCAGCCCTCCAGTTCTCAATCATGTTCTTGTCCGAGGCACGCGCCGCATCGAAGAAGGTCTCACAGAGAAGCAGCATTGTGGTATCAATTACCGCTGGTTGGCTCTCTGTTGCGCTGTTCACGCCCGCTACCATGGCGCCATTTGCGCAGGGGCCGGTGGCTCCAGAGCAGCCAAAGACGAGACTGTTCTCGGTGACAGTGTTGGGAGGGAAGAAGGGCTCTGGCTTGAAGCGGAAAGTGGTCTCGACGCTGGGGGGCTTGACTTAGTCGATGACAGCTTGGTAGTGTCTGTCTCTAATGGTAGCAACTCAGGGGCCGCCGCCGGCGTCTGATACCAAAGCTATAATTAGTCAGTGTCAATGAATGACGACAAGAGACAGGGAGTGGGGCCTACCGGCAGCGCAGCAGCCCGAACAGATCTTTCAAACAAATCTACCAGTCAAATAGTCAAATTGAGGCTATTCAGAGATCCAAACAGTTAAATAATAATAGGCTATTATTTATTATATTTGATTAAATTAAGGCTATCTTAGAAGAATAAATATTCTACCTCTAGACTAATTAGAATTTTTTAAAAAATAAAAAGTATATTTCTGAGGTAAAGTTAAAATTTACTATTAGAAATATAAAAATCCATAGTTAAATTTAAACCCATAATTTCTAGTACTAGTTAACTAGAGCTAATAATTATACTACTTAACTATATAAATATTAATTAATATTAATTACCTTTTTTTAGGGAATATATATTCTTTAATATATATTTTTATTTTATTTTTCTATCTCTACTCACTATAGAGCCCATTTAATATGACTATTATAATATTAGTACACTAAAACTTTATATATTACTACTAATACTAGGATTATAATAACTTACTACTAGTTACTACTATAATCTATATTTATACTATAATTAATAACTTCTTATTATTTATAATTATTGAATTAATTATTACTCTAAGTAGTTAATATTTTTATATTAGGAGTTAAGAGGAATAAATATATAAGTCTAGTACTCTCTTAATCTTATAATAATTTTACTAACTTCCTATTTAGGTATATAGATTAAATTAAATAAATATTTATTTAAATAGTTAAATATATAATATTTCACTAGTTAAATAGTTAGATAATACCCTTGGATTTAATTTAACTAATTGGGTTACTGTGCTACCTACCGGACCCGAACTAGTTATAATATACTAGTGAGCTTAAAACATTGGGATTCTTGAGAGTAGTAAGAGCTTCATTTGCGAACTCGTGAGCGTCAACGACGGCCTGATTAATAGCGAGGATTTGCTCAGGGGTACAAGACCACGTACCCTTAATAATGACAGCTTCGGTATCAAAGCGGGCCCATTTGATGATGGCTTCTTCCCCAGCTATAATTAATAAGAAGGCTAGCAGGGCGCCCGCCAGGAAGAAATATAAAGTAAATAATATGCTGTGGTGACTGTATGAAAGAATATAAGGCCTGATTTAGTCTTCATAACTACCTAAGTCTGAATGTCTTTAGGGATTCTTTTACTAACTTAACTCCGTAATTATTACTAGTGTAGTAGCCTGAATAGATCTTTTAAATAAATTTACTAGTTAAATAGTTAAATTGAGGCTATTTAGAGATCTAAATAGTTAAATAATAATAGGCTATTATTTATTATATTTAATTAAATTAAGGCTATCTTAGAAGAATAGATATTCTACCTCTAGACTAATTAGAATTTTTTAAAAAATAAAAAGTATATTTCTAAGGTAAAGTTAAAATTTACTATTAGAAATATAAAAATCTATAATTAAATTTAAACTTATAATCTCTAGTATTAGTTAGTTAAAGTTAATAATTATACTACTTAATTATATAAATATTAATTAATATTAATTACTTTTTTTTAGGGGATATATACTCTTTAATATATATTTTTATTTTATTTTTCTATTTCTACTTACTATAGGGCCTATTTAATGTAACTATTATAATATTAGTGCACTAAAACTTTATATATCACTACTAATACCAGGATTATAATAACTTACTACTAGTTACCACCATAACCCATATTTACACTATAATTAATAACTTCTTACTATTTATAACTATTGAACTAACTATTACTCTAGGTGGCTAATACTTCTATATTAGGGGTTAAGAGGGATAGATATATAAGTCCAGTACTCTCTTAATCTCATAATAGCTTTATTAACTTCCTATTTAGGTATATAGATCAAATTAAATAGATATTTATTCAAATAGTTAAATATATGATATTTCGCCGGTTAAATAGTTAGATAATACCCTCGGATTTGATTTGACTGATCGGGTTGCTGCGCTGATTATTACAGGCTTTGGCATTTTTGAGATAACTTTATTAAACAGCAAGTTCGTCCTAAAGGTCTTGCATAATTTACTTCTAATCCACCGGATAACTGGCGAAAGTGTCAAATGTCATGACCCTGGTAATCCAGCTATGTCGTGCCGCGGGCATAGACTAGGAATAGCTACAATCAACAGTCCCATCTAAAGATCAGGGTCAACATCATGGCAGATGCCGGCCAGCTAGTTAGTCCTGTGACTGGCGCCAAGTAGAACTCGTACGTGACTTGTGCTCAAGGTTCAGGTCGTCGACGCCATGAGAAATTGCTGGAGAGACGACGGGTCCAAGCATGATGGTGTTTTCCAAATAGTTTCCCCTTCAAAGGCAGAAATTCTGGTATCCTGGGACCCAAATTGTCAGCGAGGTATCTTCCGCCAGGAGGTAGGCCAAGAGTGGGAGGTCCATTCTCTTGAAGCGTACCTTCTGGTGCTACTTACGTTACGTGAAAATCGACGGCCACAGATCAAATGCAAGTTCGGCCCTCGAGAAGCATTGTATCAGTACATGGTATGATGAAGAGAGAAAAAAGTCTCATAAGGATAATTTACGAGTGCTATCGGGGAAAAACAAAAGATACAGAAATCCAGTTCTAAGGAAATATAGCCGCTAAGACCAGCCGATCCTGCCGAGTTCGTGAGCTATGGAGCACGCTAAGGGCGGCTGGCCGAGGCTCGCGACAGCCATGTGAGGTGAGACCCAGCGCGCTTCGCTCTTCATTTGAAATAGAGAATCACCAAATTCGGCATGTCTGCGGAGCTTCATCTTACTGTCTCAGAGCGGGAAAGATGACAGCGCGCCGGAGGCTACTTGGTTGACTTTCGTCTGGTGACTTCCAACAGTACGACTAAGAAACCACACAAGTGGCCTGGTTGGACAAAGCAAAGCTCAAACAGATTCCTCTCTATAGATGCAATCTGAGTCTAAGGGGGGGCGCTCGTTCGAAACACACGAGGGCCTCGAGTTAAAAGGGTGATTCTTTTTTTTTGTTTTAATTATCACGTTAGTCTGAGAAATCGAGGGTTTCCCCGTTCATTTGAATATGGTTTCGATCAATATCCTTGGTTTTTCTCCACAGTGACTTTCTTGATGCCTTTTTGCCGGACACAGAATTGTCTTACTAGAGCCAGATGCATCTGATAAGCTTGTTTCATAACCAACTTCTCAATGCCAGTCCCTCTCAGTAACAGCAACCTGCAGTCTTCCGCTTGAATACTGGCTATTCTCTATATCATTAGTCTATTGTCATCGAGACGAGCACTAAACACAAGTGTCGTTGCTAGCAGCCCAGGTGGCCGCAGCCGACGGCCCCGCCATTTTTGGTGTATGATATCTCTCGCCCTTGAGATCCCCGTGGCAGGCTAGGAATATAATTCATGAGTTTAAATAAGTATTTATTATTTAATAGTAAGTAAGTATTATACTTTAAATATTAAATACTTTAGACTTTATATTACCTACTAAATTTTATTTAATTTTATATGGTATACTTATAATTCTTTTATCTTAAGTAAATCTTTTTAATAATTTTATTTTATTTTCTTTTTTCTTATATATATTTTATTTTAAATACTTAGTTATTTGAATCTTTTAGTCTATATATTATAGCTACTATTTATACTATTACTTAGCATTTCTCTTATTACTTATACCTTATAGATTGTAATATTATGGTTATAATAGATCTGATTAGTTTATCTCTAATGAGGTGTGTCGCAATCCCATGGTTGATATCACGCAATGCCTCTCCCAAGCCATTTTCGCAAACAAAACGCGTGGATACATGTACCACCCAAGGCATGCACAACGGGCCAAGAGGCCGGTTAGGGTCATCCTCGTCATTTAGTAACTGTCTCAGGACATAAGTTCACTCCCTCCACCTAATCAGAGCGCACCAAAAGACCACTTCTCCAGCCGGCACACTGGCCGCTAATCGTGCCGACCCAATTAACCCAGACGGGTTTCCTCCCCGCTCAATATATACTTCTCTAAGCTTCTTTCTTGGCACCTGCGTTTCCCGCTTTTGCGGAGAATGTTTCTGGCCTAGCCATTTGATCCAATCACCCGCGGTGTTCATGTTCGTCCCAGGGACCCCTCAGGACCATACCCCCAAGTCCCGCCGCGACTCACTCATTGGGTCATTGACACGCAGCGCAATTCTCTCAGGCGATTGCACCATAGATAACAAATCCTATTTGCTGAACAACCAAGTGTCTTATTGATGTGGTTGTCTTTGATCATTATGACAATGTCAGTCTCGAATTTCTGCACACCCCTGCTGTCCAATGTCAAGATGGAAGGTTGGCATGAATTTCGCATGGGCGTCAGCACCCAGATTGCCGGGTCCACGCAGGTAATGTATAAAGGTCTTTGCATCTCCGCGGAGCGCATTCACGCGGTTCGGTATCTGGATACTGTGATGCTCTTGTTGAGGCTCAGTAACAGCTGATAAAACTCGTGAACTCGTCAGTACTTGTCAGTCGTTCAGTCATGGACTCAAAAGACGTCGGAGGTCTCTTCGAGGACCAGTCCTCGAAGAACAAGGACGTGAGCACTTCACAGTCTCAGGCAACTGATACTACCTCATCTTCGTTGAAAGAGGCACATGCCCCCCCTTACGGCTCTACAGACGACCATGTATTCTCCGAGCCCAGCATCGCCGACCATTGGCGCAAGGTGTATGAGAAGGCCGGATACGAGAATAGACATCGCTTCGACCCGTCCTACCAATGGTCGGCCGAGGAAGAGAAGAAGTTGGTCAGAAAGGTATGATGAGTGTCCTCAAGTTAGACGGAAAAAGGTCGTATCAAGCGGGACCTAACTTGACCGGGTGCACTTAGATCGATAAGCGAATCATGGTGTGGGCGTGGATCATGTTCTGTGCTCTCGATCTTCATCGAAGAAACATCAATCGAGCGATTTCCGATAACATGGTAAGCTCACTCCGTCCTGGACGGCAAAAATGTTATTTGTCAGGGCTGACTGGTGCGGAAACAAAGCTTCCCGAGCTCGGAATGAACACGAATGATTACAACTACGGCCAAACAGTCAGTCACATCAAATAAATCATTTGACGTTGATAGGCTCATACTCGGATGCAGATTTTCCTCCTGACGTTCCTTTCCGCGGAGTTGCCCAGCGGACTCATCAGCAAGAAGCTCGGAGCGGACAGGTGGATCCCATTCATCATGGTCGGGTGGTCGATCACTGCAGGTTCTCAGGCGTTTCTGTCGAACCGCGCCGGCTTCTATGCTATTAAGGCCCTCCTAGGCCTACTAATGGGCGGATTCATCCCAGGTAAGCCGTTGGATATCAATCCGACCTCGAATGCTCGTGCTTATCGTTTCCGTCTAGACATAGTACTATGGCTCACCTATTACTACAAATCGAACGAGCTGCCGCTGAGGCTCGCTTGGTTCTGGACGGCTCTGAGTACTGTCAACATCGTGGGCTCTCTCATCGCTGCGGGCGTGCTTCAGATGCGTGGAGTTGCGGGATGGGCTGGCTGGAGATGGCTGTGAGTCATGAACACCAGTGAGAGGAATCGTACCCTTCAGACTGACTCTCGCCAGTTTTCTTTTGGAGGGAATCGTGACACTCATCATCGGCATCTTTTCGTGGGGTTTGATGCCACCCGGCCCCTGCCAGACGAAAAACTGGTTTCGGGGTAAGAACGGATGGTTCACCGACCGCGAGGAGTACATCATGGTCAACCGCTTGCTTCGTGATGACCCGAGCAAGGGCGACATGCACAACCGAGAGGCTGTCGGTCCGTCGCAACTCTTGAAAGTTGTCAAGGATTGGGAACAGTGGCCGCTGTATCTCATCGGCTTGACCACATACATCCCGCCGTCTCCGCCAAGCAACTACCTGTCTTTCATCCTCCGAAGGCTGGGTTTCTCTGTGTTCCAGGCCAACCTTCTCGCAATCCCGTCGCAATTCATGTTTGCGGTGAATCTCCTGATTATCTCCTGGGTATCCGGAAAGTTAAAGGAACGCGCCATTGTTTCGTCCATCTCCAACATCTGGATCTTTCCGTGGCTGGTCGCGCTCGTGGCTTTGCCGGCGGACTCTAGCACGTGGGTCAGGTACGCTCTGTTGACCGGGCTCCTGAGTTATCCATACTGCCACGCAATCCTCGTAGGATGGAACGCGAAAAACAGCAACGCAGTGAGGACAAGAGCAGTCAGCGCGGCACTTTACAACATGTTTGTGCAGGCAGGCAATATCGCGGCCTCGAACATCTACCGCGACGATGATCAGCCCCTATATCGTCGCGGAAACAAAGTTCTTCTAGGAATCTGCTGCTTCAATATTGTTCTGTTTTACTTGGTCAAGCTGTTCTATATCTGGCGTAACAAGGTCCGCGACAGGAGATGGAACTCCATGACCAAGCAGCAACAGGAGGAATACACCCTGACCACCAGAGATGAGGGTCAGCAGAGGCTTGATTTCCGGTTCGCACACTGAGAGCCAGCATGTAGCCGATGTTATGGTTGGTCCATAGTGATTACTAGGTTCCATGAGCAAAGGGCCCGCAGTTTTTCGGCTAAGGCATCGATATCGGAAAAAGGCTTTGTAGTAGTTTATCACCATTTTGTATGATTCAATATTTCCCAGGCTATCATTCGTCCCTATTAGACGTTGGCGTTCTTGATGTCCTTGTTTTCCATCTGCTGAATTCTGAGTAGAAACATGCAAAGCAGTAGAAACTTGTGTTTACTGGGAGACATTGCGGATTGGCTGTAGTCTAAGCTCACATTTCATCAGATACCCAAGCCACAGACTTTCAGCTTCGTTGCATTGAGAGGTGCACCCTTGAGTTATTGCCGGGATTTCGTGACTTTCTTGACATGCTGTATTAGCCCAAGCAACAAGGAGAGATCCTGAACACATTTGCGTTGATGTATTGTCTCGCGGCTATCAAAAAGGCCAAATCCACGAAAAGTATTTTGCTCCGTCGAAAGATTCAGATTACAACGCTGGAGCCTGAAAGATGAGACGATGTCTGGGTGAATGTTAAGCGCATCGGGAATGGAGTCCTTTGGACGCGCATCAGTAACCAATCAAGAGGAAGCATGAGAGACATTTCCATCTCGGTACAGCTGCAGCCATGTGTCTCCCGACGAATTGACTTCGTAGTGCGACACGTAAAATGACCGAATCCTTCCGGCTTTCAGGGGCTTAGCTTCAAATTAAAACACGGGAGCAAAGTCTTGATGTTCTCCCACACATGTAGCCTTTGATAATTATTCTGTTTGCATCGCCTGCTATTAAGTCAGAAAGTGATTTTATGGCTCCGTTGAAAACATCAACATCGCCTCCTGATCGTCGCAGCGAGTCTTTCAGCAGCCATGGCCAGCGTCGTCTGGGGAGCCCTCGAGATGGATTGAGCTTGACGTCAGGCAGAATTACTCTGCATTTGGCGATTATGCAGCTTGGATGTGAGCAATGGACACGAGCCGCCACCTCCCATAGTGGGAAGCTTCTGGCGCGCCGTCGTACCAGAAGTGAACGGAACGCAGCCGAGCCATGCGCAGATCATTGACTGGCATGAATGGGTGAGGCCAAATAGAAAGCGCTCTCGCCCCGAAGTACACGAAATATTGTCTTGTCGGCCCGAACTTTGTCGTGCGTTCGGCTCTGAAGTTGACGGCGGCCTTGCAGGCTTCGGTGTAGGCATTCTTCCTGATCACAACTTATTGTACTGATGTATGTTAGATCTTTGCCTTATACGGCCTCGAGTCCTTCTTGTTGACAGTCTATTGCGTGTTCGCGATTTGGAACTCCTTCAAGAGAAGTAAGAAGGATGCAAGCACGTCTGACGAGCCCCAGGAAAAGCCAGGTTCTTGGGTCGCGTCGACCGACGACGACGCACTCAAAGGCACAAGCTGCTGCGTTCCTGTCCCTCGGGATTTAGGCGACCGTAATTTAGAAGGTTTCATCATCCACCTAATACAGCTCTGCTCTGCATCCGTTCCGGCATCGTTGGAACGTACCCTGCAGCTCCTCCAAGAATACCGTCTGGTTGGACTACATTTCACTAGGCAGAGCGAATTGGATGTTGGCAATCTCAGTCACTTAGTATATCAGATCATATCATGATGGGCCTTGCTTCAGGCAACAACAAAGTCCCAACACCAACGCACCAACGGCCGAATCCGCTGCCCAATTTGAACGACCGCCCGACCGTTATCTCGAAAGGGAAGGAGCATGCCGGCCTTGCTTTGAACTTTCTGAACCTCTTCGCTTAACCAAATGCTACGCAAGCGATCCACACCCCTGTTGTTGGAAGTGTCCTAGTCTCAAAATCACCGGTGCTCCGGTAATGGTGGAACAGTTCATATTTGAACTCAAAAGCCTGATTGGCCGGATAGATCAGATAAAAGCTGTAGCTCGACGAGGGCGGGTCAAATAATGTGGCTTGGCACATCAGCTGAAAACTAGTGCTGAGTTCGAGCAGTAGACGGGACCGTTTGAGAACGCGAACGCCACAGAGTGGCCAACGGTGGGTCACATCTAGCTCGCTTGCAACTGATCGAAGAGAACATGATTTCTCTCTATTGTCAGCGTCGATGTTGGAGGATATCTCATAGCGGACAACGTCTTCAACAGCAGGCCTCGGCGGAGATGGGAACGATAAGGGCAGACTGCTTCGGAAATGCGCATATCTGCCTGCAGAAATTTCGACAGTCGGCAGGGATCTGGCCCTTCCGGTCTTCTTTCCAGTGGGCCGCATCAACCCATAATCTACGCAGGCGTCCCAGCAGATCGGGGACACGAGGTTATTGGGTCAGCCAGGCTTGTATTGTTATAAATGCGGATCTGATAACTCTAAACAACATAGAGCCTAGACCAGGATCCGAACGGCGCCGAGCAACCGAGTTTAGCGAGACTGTTGGCCATCGACGGCACCTGGACCTTGCCCACAGAACCAGCATGTTCCCAAAGAATGTGTCCTGGGGGTATGAAGATGTCTCATTCACGGTGGATGATCCAGCCAGATCAGCGATGGCGCGGAAGAGAGTTTCGACATAATGTGCGATGTTGCCAGTCTTGCTCGGGGCTGGGTTGACCTGTCGCCTGTCGGGCGTCGCTCAGTTCCTTGAAGTACACGCCAATGCCACCAGTAGTATAAATAATACTGTCATCATCCAAGTTGTTTCTCTTGTTTGAAGTTCATGACCCTTAGGTGTCCGTCAGTCCGAACTTCCACCTCGTTTCCCCCCCTATACCCGAATTCCTCCAACATCCGCCACCATGGGGTACGCCATCCTCCCCGCGTTGATCACCGACATCGAGAAGATCTTCGATGTGTACTTCAAGGCCTTTAAGAACGACAGCATGGGCGAGGTCATGATTCAAATCATGTTTCCTGGCGGAACCGAATCTGAGGCTTTCCGCAAAGCGCACGCCGCCGGAACTCTGGCTTGGTGGCAGCACTGCAACTACCAATATGCGTGGAAGTGTGTCGACACCGAGACAGGGGAGATCATCGGTATGGCTCTCGGCGACATCCACCTGAAAGAGCGCAGTGTCGAAGAGCGCAAAAACCTCGGCGCCACTTGGCTCGAAGGGAAAGAAAGGGAGCGGGCCGAGGCAGTTCTGAATCCCTTGTACGAAGTTCGCGAGAAACTGTTTGGAGGCCGCCGCCACATATGTTAGTCGCATCCGCCCCCGGTGCAAATTGCCCGTTGCACCACTGACCCTACTTTCACACAGACAGCCATGTCATCGCCGTCGACCCCAAGCACCAGGGCAAAAAGGTCGGGGCTCTGTGGTGCAAGTGGGGAATGGGGATCCCCTTGTACTTCGAGTCATCTCCTTCGACCTACAAGCTGTACGAGAAGATGGGCTACGAGACGCTAGATGAGAAAGTCGTACACAAGCCTGAGGTTACTGGGGCCTCTACCGATACGGAAGTGCCACTGATGGTGAAGATGCCTGCCTGCGCAGGTGGTATGACCTTCAAAGAGTGGCGTGCGGCCGGATATCCTCCATTTAGCGGTGTCAAGAGAGTGGCTGCCACGCCGGTTGTGGACGTGGTCGTGAATGACCAGAAGGCTAGCCAAGGGCACGTGGCTATTGAGGTCCAGACTCAGGAGGTGCGGGTGTAGAGTCCACTTGTTAGTGTCGGCATTCTAGTTTGTGAGTGGTAATCTGATACTCGCATGATTCCCCTTAGCCATTTTACCAGCTGCATTGAGGTTCCTCTTCGAATGGCCTGCTTCTGGAAACGGTAAAGCGTCACCCATTCCCGAGCTGGTTGGAAGTCGTCGCTGGCATTCATGACTCGATTCCAGAAGAAGCACTCCGCATACGATTAGGGTGGGCTCAAGGGTCCAGACCAAGGGGGGTTTCCTGTTCCGACATGCAAGTCACTCGGTTGACGGAACTCTCGGTTGCCGTTCCCATCACGCGCCCTGAGCAATCCATATGCTGGGGAGAGGAAACGGGAGAGCATGGCCACTTGGCAATAAATGTAATAGAATGTGAACCGTGAACGCAGGGCGGACTGGAAACCATGTTTCAGCGCTAGTCTATCTCATCGTTTAGCTGCTCGCTTAATTTGACTGCGATAGTCGTATCCAAATAAACTTTTCGGGCACGCCGAGAAATTCGACGAAAATTTTCTCTTCTGCTGAGAACTCGCACGATACCCAGAGAACCATGGAGACATCGTTGAGCAGCGAGTTTGTTAGCCAGACGAGTAAACCGAGTTCGATGTTGCTCCACGCCGAAAATTCGGGGTTTCAGGGGGTTTTTCGGCCGAGCCGGCATCCGCCAGTTGAAAGCCGAATGTAGCACCGGAATTCGCTAAACAGCCCCTTGAGATCTAATCAATCACATCTGATAAGTATATGTACGTCCGTCTAGTGAGCCTCGACTATGCCACGTCTCCTTCGCATTACCCAGGTGTTTCCCTCACCTGCTGCGGAGATCTAATTAATAGTCATCTGATTCCGTGGTCTGCAATCTAATCTGCGGCTTGAATCACATATTTTTGTTTAGAAACCTGTCCATCGCAGGCCCCACCGACATGGCGTTCATCCCTGTCAAAAAGGTGAAGAAGCTACTTCTTTTTGTGAGACTCGTTGGCTACTCACTGCGAGTCTTCGCGGACGTTTTCGCGAGGGCCTACACGACGAGAAAAGTCTCTTTCGGTACCTCGTCCAGAGATGGAGAGACCGAAGCCATCAACATCGTCATCGTCGGCGCATCATTCGCAGGATATCATGCAGCCCGGTTGATTGCGGCGGCACTCCCGGCAGACGGTCCCTACCGCTTGATCATCATTGAGCCGAACAGCCATTGGCAATTCACATGGACCCTGCCGCGTTTTTGCGTCGTCGAAGGACACGAGGCGAAGACCTTTATCCCCTACGGTCACTACCTGCCTGCGGACTCTGCCGCGGTGGTGCGATGGATCCGTGGTCGTGTTTCGACAATCAGTGAAACGGCTGTCACGATTGAAGGCAGCGGGGAAGAGATTCCGTATTCGCACATGGTCATAGCAACCGGTTCGGGAGTCGGCATGTCTCTTCCCTCAAGGGTGGGCTCAACGAGTAAACCTGAGGGGGTCCTGCTTCTGCAGCAGTTTCAGCAGCGCATCAGGGACGCCAAGAATCTGGTGGTTGTTGGCGGCGGTGCTGCCGGTGTTGAGCTTGCGACTGATGCTAAAGATCGGTACCCTGAAAAGAACGTGACTTTAGTTCACTCCAGAGACGCGGTCATGAACCGTTTCGGCCCAGAGCTCCAGGCAGCGGCCCTCAAAGGCCTCAAGGATCTAGGGGTCGAGGTTATTCTGGGCGAACGAACTACTTCTGACGCTCCAGTTGACAATCAAATCACTCTACGTTCAGGTCGACGAATTGAATGCGACTTTCTGGTGAGTTCTGCTCCGAAGTGGACGATGCCGTGCAATCTTCTGATGGTGAACATGCAGGTAAATGCCGTTGGCCAACAGCCCTGTTCTCAGCTTGTCCACGAACTGGCACCTGAAGCTATCGCCAAGTCGGGACGCATCAAAGTTAAGCCTACGATGCAGATCGACGTTGATTCGCTTCCCAACATCTATGTTTGCGGAGATGTTGCCGAAGCTGGGGTCACGAACCCGAACGCTCGCGCTGCCATGAAGCAAGCCATGTTTGCTGCAGATAATATCGTACTTTCCCTGCAGGGCAAGAAGCCAGCACATTTGTACCAGCTCGCTTGGGCTGATGCGGTTATCAAGCTAACCCTTGGCCTGGTAAGTTTGATGGCGTCGTTGCTCCAGCGGAGAAGGTCACCCGAATCTAATGTCATCGTAGCACAAGTCCGTCACTGCTTTTGGAAGTGGGGATACGGAGTTGCTTATGAACGGGAAGGAAAAAGATGTTACTTTGATGATTAAGAGAACGTGGCAGCATATGGGCGTGAAACCGTACGAGGACAAGGATGATTCGCTTAGCCATACCCACGAAGCTGCGGATAAGAAACGGGAGCTCACGGATGAAGTGGTTTGAACGATAGACGGAAGGATGCGCTTAACAAAATCCGTGTTTCTGGCTATAAAAAGATCCCCATAGTCGAATGAGCACGTTCTTAACCCAAGGTATGACCAGTTTCCACACGTAGATGTTACAAGTCAACGAGCCACTTCCCGTCTGTCATCACCTCTCAGTCCAACACGGCAACGCTTCCCATACTTTAGAAACCTTTAGTCTATGCCCCACCGTGATAATTTTCGTGGTCTGTTTTATTTAGGAGGTCTCGATTATGCAGGTCTATATAGTTCTGAAATTATACATGCAATAAATGGAATTTCAAAATATTCAAAATGAAAGTAAGAACTGATGAATCAGTATCATTCTGCCTTTTATATAAGTAACACCAATCTCATCTCTACACTGGCCTACTCTTTGTCAGAGACTGAAAGATTTCGAATGTCAGTATCTTTCAAGAGTAAACCATAAGTTCAAGTGAGTCAGAGCATTCATAGAAATAGATGGTAACCCTTCAAACCAGACACAGGTTTTAATTCCCCTGGCTCTAACCCAACTAAACTCTCTAAACCGTCTGTATCTATGAATCTTAGGGGCTCGCTAATAGCATACCTAATCTCATCACTTCCATATCTCAGTCAACTCAGCAAACAATCGCTTTCCAGCGAACTTATATATTTGTCACGACGAGAGTTAAAGGCAACTAGGTTGGCTACTCTCTTCCTCTTCCCCAAAAATATACTCAACATCCCATAACTAACCTTCTCTGCATCAAGGCTTAGCATGTGGCCTCAAGGAATGATAGGTGGATTTGACAGCCATTCCTATATCTGAGCTAAGACTTGGAGGAATTCCTAGAACTTTGGAACGTGGAACTTCCTTCAACTCTGGCGCCTAGCCACTGATCAGACCTTTCTTTAGAACAGTGGTATGTCAACTGCGGTTGTGGCCGAGCAGTGAAATGGCAGTTAGACCCGAGAAAATTACTTCTATATTACACACGCGGCGGGATATGGGAGTTTCCGTCACCCATCAGGCCACGGATGGACAGCAAGGAAGGTCTGGTGTTCATAGCTGCGGAGATGTATGCGTCACACAACAGTCGGGATTCTATTGCCATTGTGCAGACGGCTTCTACAACACCACAAGGGAATAGTTTGACAGCAGGCAGGGCCACAGAGTAGCCCAACGTGAACAGGTAGTACAATTTTCATCGAGGGTGAACAGTCGACAAGCAGCTGGTACACATCAGGTGAGTGGGTTCATAAACATTAGCACTTCAGAGCGAATGTCACGAATAATGAACTAGCACTTGACTGTAGTAGGGATACCTTTATTATTATTGTTGTATTATTTAACACCCTTATTCACCTCTAAGAGGCATAAGGCGTCTATGCCGGCGGGCTACTAAAGATACACATCTACGTACAATGATAAAGAGCAAGTACATATTTCAATAAATATAGTTTGGACATATATCTTGAGGCCAAAAGGCCTTGTAATGTGTCCCCTATATATAGTGTGAAAAAGTGGAATATAAAAATAGTATATATATAGAGAGGGGTAGAAATATTAATAGTAATAATAATTAATATCCCTTATATAAGTAAGTACTATTTAAGAAATATATAATATTATAATTAATATAGGAGAGGAGAGAAAGAGTATATATTAAAGGTAAGTATATATAGAGCTAAGTACTAGCCCTTATAAGGGGATTTAATATTAATTTAATAATTAAGAACTAGGGTAACTTATTTAATAGAGACTAGGACTTACTAAATTAAAATAAGAACTAAGGACTTTATAAGTAGGACTAATCCCTCTATTAAATAAGTAGGTAATTAAATACTCTCTAGTTTTAAATTAAGTAGGTTTTTAATTCTATAGTATTAAAAACTAGAGGGGAATATATTATTATAAAATATAGTATTCTAAAATATAGTACTTTAGGAAGTACTATTAAGTTTATTACTAGGTATTATAGTCTTTCTACTAGAGTGAATTAATAGTAGAATAATAAAGACTATAAGAAGAATAATAGAAAGACTACTAAGATAAATAATAATATATATAATATAATGGATAATAACTTACTTAAATTAATAAACTAAAATTAGGGATAATAGCCTCCTTATATCCCCTGGGATCCTATAGATCCTACTATTCCTTCTAATAATATTAGTGGAAAATTTATAATATTTACCTCTCCCTAAAAAAAGTAATTAGCCTAATTAGTTACTTAATTCTAGTTATATAGTTTTTATCCTTATATTTCTATTGTATTCCTTGGTATACTTATATAAATTTATTTAGTGGATCCAAAGATATTACCTATATTAATATGACTAGCCTTAGTAGGTTAAGTGGGAAGGTTATTAATAGTACTATACTTAGGGGCCTTCTTTAGATTACCTATAGCCTTATAGAGGGAAGTAATTTTAGTGTAGAGAGAGATGGTCTTGGTATTAATATAATGGGTGATTGTACTAAAGTGTGTAGAGAGAGAGCTCTTGGTGACTAAGTTAGCCTTAAGTATAGTGAGGTGAGTACTAGTATTAGAGTTATTAGTACTTTTAATCTTATTAAGTTTCTTTATAATATTATTATAAATTTCTCTAGTAATTTTATTAAGATCTAAGGTAATATTATTAATATAAGAGGAGATATTCTTAATTTTACCTCCTATAGCCTAAATTTAGTAGTAAGTAGTGGGATTAGTAGTTATAATATTATAAATTATAATAAGAGGTATAATTAAAAGAAGGTTAGTATAGTTTATAATAATAAGAAGACTAGTAATAAGGCTATTAGTGTGATTATTTTTAGTAGTAAAGAATGTGGTGAGGACTTGAGTGTGAGAGGGGAGAAAGTGTAAGTAGGCCTTAAGGTTAAGAAATGCGGTGTGGGCTTTCTTATAAGTGTCCTGAATGTAGTGTATGATATTAATAGAAAATATAAAAGAGGTACTAGGAGTAACTTTATTAAGGAGAGTATGGATCTCCTAGAGGAGATTTTTATTAGAGTAGTGGATAAATACCTTAGTAGTGTGGGCCTTTAATTTTACTATAGATAATGTAGAGGTTGGCTTATTCTTGTGAGGGGTTATTTTTTTAAGCTTAATAAAAATAATAATAATTTCCTTATTATTATTCTTTTTAATATTAATACTAGTAACTTTAGTAATAGGCTTATTATTCTTAATATTTTCCTTATTAATATTATTAGTAACTTATAGTCTTTCTTTCTCTTTAGTATTATTATTACTCTTAATAATTTTAGGGGTATTAATAGTAATAAACTTAGTAGTAATAGTGGCCTTCTTAGTAGTAGTAGTGGTAGCCTTTTTAGTGGTAGTAGTATTCTTCTTAGCCTAGGCTCTCTTCTCCTTTCTTTATTAATTATAGAATAATTTCTTCTACTTAATTAGAGTATTAGGTATTTTAGTATTCTTATTACCTTTAATATTAATAATAAAATTATTAATAACTAGGGCCTATTACTCCTTAGTATATTCTATAGTAATAGGAGAGGAGAACTAAATCTTACTTATAATAGTAATAAGTTTAGGGAAACTAGTAATATTAAAGTAAAGAGTAATAGAGTTATAAAATAGAGATATAAATTTTTATTATAAATATAGTAAATTTAGGTAGTTATATAGGTAAAAATATTAATAATAAAAAACTAGTAATAAGTAGTAGGTAAATATATTTATAATATTAAAAAGGTAGGTATAACTAAAATAATAAAAAAAATAAAAGTAATTTAATTAAAGACCTTTTAATTATTATTATATAAATATTATTAGAAATAAAGGGAATATTCTTACTAGTAAAGTAAATTTATAAGTATTATTTAAATATAAAAGAGTATTATTTATTATTATTAAAGATTTAGACTTATAAGGCTATAATTCTTCTTAGTAAAAGAATAAAGAGTATTAAAATTATTAATAACTTTCTTTATATAGAGTAATAAATTATTATAAGGCTCCTAAGTATCCTTAGCTAGGTTAAATTCTTCTTATTAAATAAGATACTTAACCTTAGGCTTATAGTATCTCCTAATAATATAATACTATACTAAGTACTTAACTTCCTATTCTTTATAATTATTAATTTAAATAAATTTTAGGGGAAGTATAGCTTAATTATAGGGATCCTTTCCTTAGGCTAACTTATATAATTAAGTTACTAATAAAACTAGGAAAATCCTTTAATACCCCGGGATATTTACCTTATATATTAATAAGTTAATTATATATATAATTTTAAATAGTCCTATATATTGTGAGGTTTATTTATTATTCTTTTATTTTAGGAGATAATATTTATAGCCTAGGTATATTTAAACTTTATTACTTATATTAAACTTAATATTAGTATATTTAAAGTTATACTTCTCTTTTTATAATATATTAACTATATTAATTAGGGTAATAACCTCAACTTAATATATTTCTCTAAGAATATTAAATATTATAATAAGAGTATTAGTATTTACTATTATAAAGAGAATTATCCTAGGTTAAAAACTAAGTATAACTTTATTTAGAGAGCATCTAATAATAACTAAGAATAAATTATTAAGTATATATTATAATAGGATTAATATATTTATCTATAATATTTCTGGGTTTTCTAATATATAAAAATAAATCATAATTTCAACTATTTAATTAGTTCTCTTACTCTAATTATCTATTTAGGAATAATAAATAGTAAAGAGGAGTAACTTAATATTAAATAGGTTAAATATTATAAACTAAATAACTAAAATAAACTTTAGATTATAGTTACTAATAATTCATTATAAAAGACCCTAATCCAATACTTACTATACTTATAGGAATACCTTTACTTAGTTCTTTATAATATATATTAAATAATTAATTATTAATAATTACTTCTTTAATAATTTATAAATTTAAGTATTTAGAGTATTAAGTATAAAATAACCTAGTAAAGCCTAAAATAATCCCTCTAAGGAGACCTCCAATATATTAATAATAAAGTTAATTATTATAGTATTATAGGGGACTTCCACAGTGGGAATTAATTAAAGATTTCTAGGTAGTAGTTTATAGTTAATCTGGTTTTCCTTATATTATGGGTAGAATGTAATATATCTCATTACTAATAATCTCTTATTATATATTTAGAAATATACTAACTCTACTAGTATATAATTTATACTAAAGTGGTAATTCTAATTATAAGTCTAGTATAGAATCTTCTCTATATAGTATTATAGAATATAAAGTCACCTTATCCTATTCATTAAATAATAAAAAAGTAACCCTTCCTCTATAATAATCCATAGTATTACCCTTTATCTTACTAGTACTTACTAAGCTTACTTAATTTACTCTTCTTCCTAGGTAGCTACTTCCAGTATCCACTACTCTTCTCTAGTTTCCTTAATTCTATTAAGATAGGCAAGAATCTTATTATATTTTAGGTTCTTAGTATAGTTTCTCACAATTTTCTTAATAAAACTAAGAGTAACTAATACTTAAATAACAACTAGGCTCTATAACTCACTAATATAATAGGTTTTATTATTAAAACTATTAATATTTACTACCTTAGTGAGTATATCCCCTTCCTCAAAATAATCCACTCTTCCTAAAGCTATAAAAATAAATAATTTAAATAATATATTAGGAACTATATTAAGCTTCCCTAGGATATAGTGAACTTAAAGGTTAAATTATGAAAAATAATTAGCTATATTTGCTAGTTAAAGGTTAGCCTTATTTAAGTTAAGAGTTCTTAATAAAGAGTGAATAATAATACTATATATAGCTGTGTAATTTATAAGAATTTGAACTGGGTTATAATTAAATTATATAAGCTTTCTAAGTTTTCTAATAACCTAAATAACTCCTATAATCTTAACTTCTATAACTTAGTACTACTTCTCTACTAATATTATTACCCTAATAAAAAATAATATAGGCTGGATATAATTTTAAGTAATATCCTTACCTAGAATCTCTTTATTATCCCATAGAATATCTAATTAAAATACTATAAAACTAAATCCTCCTTTATAGGTATTAACTTTAAAAAAGAAATACTTTATTAAATTATAGTAGTACCTCACAATTTAACTATAAAGATTCACTTAAAAAGCATTAAAGGCCTTAATCTCCTTATTAATTAACTTAAAACTTACCTTCTAAAACTATTTTATATATATATTACAATTTAGGCTAGTAAGAAGAAGGTTCTTATTATAAAGTTTTACTAAAAAGTTAGTCTTCCTTTATTATAAGGGTATAATAATAATATCAAACTATAAAATATCTTTATAAAGTTATTCTACTATCCTAATATATCTCTCAAGGTTATAAAGATTCTTAGGGAACTTAAGTTACTAGAAGGCTATAATCCAATTTTCCATCTACCTTATCCTATCCCTATTAATTATATAATTGAGGAGTTTCACTAATTCAAATCTAGTAAATAACTTTTTTAATAAAATATAGACTTAATTATTATTTAGGATTTTAAGAATAATTTTAAAATACTAGAAATATTCCTCCTCACTACTACTAAAAATCACAATATTATTAATATAAGCTTATATAAAGTATTAATACTTATAAAAGAGTTTATTTATAAAATATTAATTAAAAATAGGAGAATTCTTAAATTCTATAAGAATAATATTAAAAATCTCAATACTATAAGGACTAATTACTACTATTTAATTATAATACTTAGAGTAAATTAGTAGTTAATAGAAAAACTCTATAGTATTAAGAGTTATAATCCTTTTAGTACCTTAAATTATATTTATAATATTATTCTAGTCTAAAAGGGGGTAGGTATTTAAGATAACCTATTAATTAAGAGGGTAAAGATCCATAATAACTTAGAGTTTCTTAATATTCCTAACTTCCCTCTATATAATAAAAATAGGATAAGGTAGAGGTACTAGAGATTTATTTACCTAATTTATTTTCCCTTCTAAGTATATTTTACTATAAATCTTATTAATTTCCTTAAGATCCTTATAATTTAAAGAGTATACCCTCATTAGTATTCTCTAATTTTACTATTCATTAATAAACTTAATCTTTATATATTTATTATTAAGTATAGGAATAATTCCCTTATTATAATAAATATTATATTTCTTAAATAAGGACTTTAGTAATTCTATGAAGACTAGATCCAAATTATAAATTTTAATACTGTGAGTACTAAAGATTAATAGTATACTACTAAGTTTCTCTAAATTATAGTCTAGGATTTCTAACTTTAGTACTTCACACTTACTAGGGGTTAGGGTTAGCTCCTCTACTAAATTAATATTAATATCCTCCTATACTATAATATTATAAGTATAATTATTATTAAATTCTATAAAGTTATAGTCCTTATTAATAATTATTACTATATTTCTAATTACCTCTATAGTTATTTTATTAATTTATTGCCCTACTATTATTCATAATATATTAATTAATATATTATAAACTAGGGTAACTTTTAGGGTATTAATATTAATAGTTGAGTTAATAAGAAATATATACTTAGTATAGAAGTACTAAGTATTCTTTTTAAATTCCTTAGTCCGTGGTAGGGGCTTAAATATAATAATAATAAATACCTTGGACTTTAGGGGAATCTTCACTTTATAAGTACTATTTACTCTCCTAGTAATATCCAGTTTTTAGTAATATATTATAGGAGTTTCTATATTAAATACAAAGTAGAATTTCATAATAGATCTTATAAAGTCCACTAAAATCCTATAATCTTTATAGAATAGTATTCCTAATAGAAGCTTAGTACCTAGGTTATTAATTACTCCCATAATAATAATTATATATATATTAACCTAGATATTATTAATCTTATTAGGAATATAAAAGTTAAATATAACCTCCTTAGTAACTTAAAATATTAACTTAATAACTACTATTTTCCTTAATTCCATAGTATAGAATATTAAATTAGTTGTAAATCTTATAATCCAAGACTTCTCAATAAGAACTATACTCACTCTAGTATTAATATAAACCTCCTCTATAGGGCTTTTCTTATCCACCTTAACTTAAATATATAAATAAAATCTCTTAAGTACCTTTATTTATTTATAAGACTTTAGAATTATATTAATAACTTAGCCTTTATTAAACTTTAATACAGAAATAAGTACCTTATTAATAAAACTAATAAAATTATTATTATTATTATTAATAGTCTAATTAATATTTACTAGGCCTAATACTTACTTATTAACTTATCTTACTTATATTATCTCTACTAACTTAATTAACTCTAGTGGGACTTTAATAATATCTTCGAGGATATATCCATTATTAATAAAGTAATTTATCTTATTTTTATTATTATTTTCCTCCTAAATAAATTTAGTATTATTACTTATTTACCCTAGTTAATTATACTTAGTAACTCTCTTCCCATTTATATAAGTTTATAGGTTATTAAATAGCTTCTAGTCCTTCTAATTAATATATTTATTATCTTATTCATCCTAATTATTTTACTAGTAAGAATATTAATATTACTAAGGTAGCTATTAATTCTAATTATAACCCTATTAAAAGTTATTATAACCACACTAATTATTAAAATTATTACCTTATATAGCTTCTTTAATAAATTTAGAGAAATATACCCCTAATAATAGGGCTTAAAACTATTATCTTATTATAATATATTTTTTCTCTATTATTCTAAGGAATTCCTTAATAGTATTCTTAGGTTTTAGCTTATAAAGAAACTATTAGAGGGCTAGGTCTACCACATTATAGAAAATTATGAGAAACTACTATATAGGTATTTAAGTTCCTATCCATACTTATCCATACTTAAAATAGTTCTAGGTGAATTTATGGATATTAGTAGTACTAGTAATATTATCCACAATAAATTTATTAACTTTAAACTACTTAAGTACTTTAGCCTAAGTTAGCCTAAAATATTATTAAATTATTACTTATAGGGTAATAAAACCTCCTTCTATATATTAATATTATTCCTTAGGTTTAAGATAATATTCCTACTAACTTAGAGCCTAACCCCTTAAGAGACTTAACTAATAGAAAATAATATTTTTAATAATATTAGGAATAGTAGTTTTAATATTAAAACTAAAGAGCTAAAGGTTAACTTCCCTATAGTAGAATATATCTTAATTATAGAAAATAACCTCCTTATTATACTTATTATTTAGGTTAAACTAGAAAACTCTATACTATTATTAAGCTCTACTATTATAAAGTAAATACTATATATATAGAGGGCCTAGTTTTAGAGTAATAGTACTAGTTAATTAGGATAAGTAAGTTTTAAATAATTACTCTAGAGACTACTCTACTACTCTTATAAAGTCCAGTGAACTAGTAGTGGAAATTCCTATTAGTGGGGTAACTAGGGGCTAGTTCTAGAATCTTTTATAGGGGCCTCCTAGGGGTAAAAAGGTAGAAGCCCCAACTAGTAGTACTATTTATCACCCCAATCTATTCATATTCACTATGGATAAGTATAAATAACTAAAATTACTATAATTATCCAGAACTTATAATAAGACTAGTATAAATTTTTTATTTATTATTTCTAAAGCCTAGCTTATCTCTATTAGGGGTCTTATAAGTCCCCTATAAATTTAATTAGTAAAAGTAATAATAGTTAATTTTATTAGTATTCTAAGAAATTAACTTAGAGTTAAGAAACTTTATTAATTTAGTAGGGTATTTAGTTATAATTCCATGGACTTACCCTAAATAATATAAATTCTCTCCTTATTACTAAGTATACCTAGAGAAATCTATATCTTAGGGTATTCTCTAAGGTAGATAAATTCCTTAACTATAGTATTAAGAATCTCACTATAGAGGTAAGGCTCTATAGGGAATTTATTATATTCTCCCACTTATATTATAAGTTATACTATATCATTATAATTAATATTAAATTTATTAATTTTAGTATTAATATTAGTATAAGTAATCATAGTAATATTAGTCTTAAATTCACTTATTATCCACTAAAAATCCTTAGAATCCAGGTATTTTCACCAGTATAGAACAAGACTACACACTATATTCTATATTACTAATTTAAACACTAAGAATAAGTCCTCCATTATACTACTGGACTTCTCGGATATTAGGGGTAATCTCTCTTAAGTCCGGATTAAATAAGAGAACTTATTAATTAGAAAACTAAAAAGAAAATAAATAGTTGTGCTACCAGATATCATAGTCTTTCTACTAGAGCGAATCAGTAGCAGAATAACAAAAACTATAAGAAGAACAATAGAAAGACTACTAAGATAAATAACAATACATATAATATAATGGATGATAACTTGCTTGAATTGATGAACTAAAACTAGGGATAACAGCCTCCTTATATCCCCTGGGATCCTATGGATCCTACCATTCCTTCCGACGATGTCAGCGGAAAACTTGTGACACTAGGCTTATAATAGCTCCTAGGGTAAATTTTATTATAAAAGTAGTTTTAGTATAAGTATAAAATAAAGTTTACCTACTTTACTCCTAGTTATAAAGCTATAAATTACTTATAGGTAAATTATAACTAGGAATTTTATACTTTCTAATAATATAATAAGTAGGTAGGGGTTTTATTCTTATTATATAAATAGTAAAATTAAGTATTTATATAATTATACTCTTAGTAATACTAGGTAAAGTCTCTATAATTAATTCTAATTACTAATAACTAGTAGAGTTCTTAATAATTAAGTATATAAATTTCCTTAGTAAGTTTAATAAAGACTAATAGGCTAAGGTTCTTATATTATAAGTCTTTAAAACTATTTTACTACTAGTCTAAAAAGATAGTTTATTACTATTCCCTAGTATATTACTAAATATAGCTTTATATTAGGGAGTATATATAAAGGTTATTTAATTATATTATTATACCTTATTTAACTAGTTTATTTATTATTTTATTACTTAGTATATTTATATATCCTAGGAATTACTAAACCTCTATTAGTATCTTCACCTAGTGGACTTTCTATTAGAATTAGAGTATAGTAGCTTATAATAAGGTAAGTAATACTCTAAGTAGGTAATTAATAATTACTTAATTATTAAAATATACTATAATACTTATAGTATTAAGTTCTTATAGTTAAAGAGTAGTAATTAATTCTATTATAGCTCTTTTTATTTCTTTATTAAAGACTTTAATATAGAGTAGTTAATAAGAGCCTCCCTTAATAAGAGTTTAGCCCCTATAAATAGCCTAATTATAACTAGTAAACTCTAAGTCTATTTATAATTTATTAATATATACTATAATATAAGTTAATAATTATACTAGGAATTATTATATATAGTCCTCTATTATTATTATCTTATTTTTAATAGGGTTAATATCTCCCTAAAATAAGTAATCCTATTCTAGGAAAACTAAGTAGGTAAAATATAGTATATATACTACTACCCTAGTAAATATTATTAGTTATATTACTTTCTAAAGGTAAGGTGGGTTATAGGTTATTAGTCGGACCACTAGTAGATAATTCTACTATAAAGTCCCAAACCTTATTATAAAATATTATTTAATTCTATTAAGGAGAATAATAATAGGGGGAGTATTAAATTCCTAAAGGAGGTAGTTAACTCTTATAATACTCTATACTAGAAAGTATCCTTATAAAGTAATATTTAGTACTACCTAAATCTTCCTAATAACTTCTTTAAAACTACTTCTAATTAGTAGGTATATATTTATTTAGGTATAGTACTTTATAGCTAGTTTTATCTACCCTAGGTACTATATCTTAGTACTAAAGAGGACTTTTAGAATAATAATAAAGTATATTACTTTATATATAACTAAGAGAGAGGTACTTTTAATTACCTAATTAAGCCCCTTTATATACTTTATAACTAACTTAGTAACTATAATACACTCCCTAATATAACACTAAAAGGAGAGTTTCTTATTAAGCTATATACTAAGTTATTTAATACTAGTACTAGATTTAATATACTTATTATTATATATTAATATTAGGGTAGACTAGAGAGTAAATTACTAAGAAAAGTATATTAATTTAGTTTTTACTAGGTTAAAGGTAATTATATTCTCCTTTTTAAATATAATTATTTTATTAAAGATTCTTTATACTTTTTAGTTAGTCTTAACTAGGTTAAAGTTAATATATAATATACTATAGTTATTTATATAGTTAAAGTAGCTCCTTTTTAGGTTAATTTAGTATAAAAAGTTAATATAAAGTAAGTAAAGTATAGGGGAAATAAGGGAGCTTTATAAGAAGCTATAAAATAGTAGTATTATTATTATTTTATATTCTTTATAATAAATACTAGCTATATAGTAGAGATTAAGCTATTTTACCTAATTAATAAGGAATTTAGGCTAGCTCTAGGTATAAAGTATAATATAAAATTAGTTAATTAGTATAGTATTAAAGGCCCCTTTAATATTAATAATTATAAAAGTAATTATAAGGCCTCTATTTAGGGTAGTTTCTAGGTTATATACTAGGTACTTAATAATATTTATTAATAATAGAATAAGGAGGGCTCTAGTTACCTATAAGTAGAGAATACTATAGTAAATATAGAGTTATATTATTTATTTAGTAATAAATCTTTTAAGCCCCTTACTTATAGTAGAAAGGAGTAAGATTAAGTATTAGCCTTTATATATACTAGTATTTTAATTTATTTTAGGGATAAGTAATACCTTAGTCTTATACTAGGGGAGGGGGTAATACCCTAAGTAGAGGTAGACTTTATAGAGCTAATATATATATATCTTAATATATAGCTATACTACCTAGAGTATAGTAATTATAGTCCTATTGGGCCCTAGAGTAGTATTACCCACACTAAGGACTATACTATAAAGCTCTAGGTAGGTAATCTCAGCCTAAAAGAGTATTCTATAGTAGGTATATATTAGGGTAAGCTCTAGTAAGTTATTCTCTACTAAGTTCCTCTCTAGTAGTTTCTTATAAAAGTAGAAGTTCTTTTTACTAGGATTAATAACTATATTATTACTATTCTAGAGAGGAGATAACTATAACTAGGGCTTTAATATATATTATCCTATAATTTTATAAAGGTCTAAATTTAATTTAATACCTTCTATTTAATTTTACTATATTTATTATTTACTCTTTTTAATAGTATTATTCTACTTAGTCTTTACTCTCTTAGTAAAGTTAGTACTAAAGTTAATATTATAAAAAGCCTTCCACTTTTAACTAGTATTTATATATTTATTAATCTACTAGGGCTTACCTCCTCCCCCTTTTTAGGGGGCCTTACTTACTACTTTAAGTATAATTTAGAATAAAGTATTAAGCTTAGTAGTACCTTAATTAAAATCCTTAGTAATATAGTAATTAGTAGTAAGGACCTATATATTTTCTTTAATAAGTATAATAAAAGTTAGGAGGCTTTTAAAGTTTAAGTAATAATTTAAATTATTAAGTAGGGGTAATTTCCTAGTACTAAAATAAAGTAGAGTAGTAAGGAGGGAGAAATAATTAAACCTAGTATAGTAGTACTTAATTACTTATATACTAGCTTTAAGTATATTTAAGACTAATAAATTAAGAGTATTACCTATTTTATATATAGGGACCCCTAGAGTATTAAGGATATATAGGTTATAGTTATTAATTTAACTAGTAATTTAGGTAACTCCCTAATTAAGAGTACCTCCTAGTTATTAATTTTTATAAATAGTATTATAGTCCCTAATAATAAGTATATTAATTAGGGGTATTTAATTCTTAAGTATAATAATAATATATAATTTATTAGTTTTCTAGTAAATATTAAGAATATAATAGCCCCTAATAATAACTCTAATTAGATTTTAATTTAAGTTAGTAGTAATATAAATATTACAACCCATAAAGTATAACTAGTAAGGAAGTCCCCATAAGGATACTAGGTGGCTAGGATAATACTTTATATACAGGACTACAGGAATATTTAGGACTTACCTAGTATAGAAGAACTATAATATAGGTCACATAATAATAAGGAAGGACCAATATTTAATAAGTAATCCCAAGTATAGGATAAGGGTATAGACTAATATACTAAGAGTAATTCTCCCTTATAGACTAATAATTAAATATTAGTCCTAGTAATAAGAGAACTATTTTAGACTTATATATAATATAAGTTTAGATTTACCCTAAGATTATATTTCTATAATTCTTTAATAATTAACTTTATAATTATTCCTTAGGATACTTTTAGTTTCTTCTTATACTATAGAAACTTTAAAATAACTATAACTAATTACTAGAGTTACCTACCCTTTAAAATCTTACCTAATAAGCCCTAGTACTATTTAATTAATATTAACCCTTAATTTTTATTAATAGAACTCTACTATTAAATAAATTAACTATAATACTTTAATTACTCCTATTTAGTAAGTTAATTATTAATACTTACTAAATAGTAATAAGTATAATATTATCCCATACCTCTATTAAATCACCTACCCCGGGAACCTCTTCTCTATCTAAGTAACTTATAAACCTAACTAAGGAACTTAAGGGAGCCCTAATAACTATTAACTTAAATAATAAAGTGAGTCTTAAAAAAGAAACCTATAACTAACTCTAGACTAGAGTTAAAAAAGGAAATACTAATATTACTAAGGTCTAAACTATATATAATAAAATAGCTACTAAGCTCTATAACCTTAAGGAGATAATATAATAACTTAATAATAACCCTTAATATATCTTAAACCTTAAGAATAAAGTCCTCTAACTTTAAGAATAGAATAATTATACTAATATTAAAGAACTCTAGAATAAAATTAGAACTCTCTATACTATAATTAATATTATCTCAATCCCCTTAAAT
>JAXISO010000353.1:0-35571 GCA_036785465.1 Colletotrichum agaves | reverse complement strand
GGGGAAACAAACAGTCTGGAGCGCACAAGGGGGGAAAAGAAGAAGAAGAGAAGAAGACAGAAACAGACGTCGAGATACCTATAGGCAACCAACAGCGGGCGGGGCGGGGAAAGGCAGGGCAGGGCATGTCAAGGGTTTTACACGCAGCCTATGAATTGGAAGGTCTTTGCACGAGGAAGGAGTGGCGGTGGGCGAGTCTCTCCTTCTGCTTCCGAAGGAGTAGCTGTGGATGGGATAACGTAGGGTTCCAACTGTTGGGGAAGGAAGCAATTTTGTGAGGCGCCACTGACCCTCTTTCCCGGGCGAATAAGTAAATATATTAAATGAACATTTGGGCTTAGGCACCCAAACATTCCAATTTTGGCATTTTGATGCTTGGAAGCGAGCCTCAAATCATACACTAGTTTAGCAAGCTCTAATATGAGCAGCCAAGGCAGACATGAAGCGTCACATCATGTCGCTTTTCCGCGTCTTGCGGCGATGACCATCGAGACACCAGAGCTTTGTGTGATTGACCTCGATGAAATAGTTCGGGACAGCATCGGTTCGGTTACACCTTTCAGTGTATGATGCCCAGATACTCAGAGACGTTTTCTCTTCTTAGCGTCATGGTGACCCTTGCATCGTGTGAGGAGCGATTTATTTGAGGAAACAAGTTCTAGCTTGACCTCACGTGTCGAGTATCTAACAACCCAGCAAGGAACCATCCACCGCAACCTATGCAGATGCAAGGCCCACAAACAGTCGAATTCTTGTTTCAGGGGGTGTATTTTACTTACTCATCTGGCTGAAAGGCCTGATGTGATGATGTTTGACTACCAGGTAGGAACATATCTGTGCGACGGGTGAGGTTCGCTGCTTACATAATTCCGCCCGCCGGGAAAGACGCAACTTCCGAGCCCGGCCCCGTGGCCCACCTCACATCACCGGCAACAGCAGGACTGCAATTGAAACTGACGTACGGGCTACCTTGGCGGGAAAGAGTCCCGAATGATCGGATTACGATCTTTTATGCCCTGTCGGAAGTGATTCGCCTTTCCAGCTGACCCTCTTTCTCTGTATGGGCGTCTTCAAATGATGGAAAAAAAAAAGGAAAAAACCCATGGACGGCTGTCCAAGGTAACTTACGCGAGCTAAATTTAACACCGCAAAATTATAGTCTGAGTTCCAGGATCCTGGAGTCTCTCGAACGTAGGCTGGCTTTTGGTCTTTCCGTCTGTTTTGATGACTGTATGTTTGAGGCGTGGAAGTAGCAGTCTTGTTTTCGGTATCTCGGCGTTTAACCTTTACCACTCAAGTGGCTAGAATCTAACATAGGTAGGCTAGATTCATTTCAGGTACGAGCTGCGCCAGAATCTCGCAGCTCCTGCCAACGATCTATCTGTTGGCTGATGTGCGCACTCTGAAACTCGATCAAACTTCATCCCTCATCAGCATCGGGGCTCTGGATTGTCTCAGCAATGATTTACCCTGCGTTCATCATATGTCAGATCCTGAGAACGGCAAGCAGACACTAGATATCAATAACTCAGACAGGATCACGAGCCACAAGATTGCATAAGTCGCTGTTTTCGGAAAAAGTCCGGACTCCGCGGTTTGAATTGCGAACCTCAATGAGTTGACCACAACGTGAACTGTAGGTGAGGAGTTATTTATGTCGCTGGATGATCACCTCCAGCCAATGGGGAAGCTTTCAAGACATAAGGTAGCCCACCTCACCCGCCACCAAGCTTGCTACGTCACGGCACAAGGTCTGCAGGAGGCAGATTGGGCGATTTTACGAGTTGAGAATCTGAGTCTTGGAGCCCTATGACGAATGCGGCATTGGCAATGCCGCAGCGTTGGGTGTTCCGTAGACTGAAAATCGGAAATGATTCAAATGGAGTGTCTGCAGATCGGTTGTTTTTGTGCGGACTTCATCAAGGACAAGCAGAAGTGTATGTGGTAACGATTTGACGAGTCCAGTCCAAAACTTTTCGTATTAGGTTTGGTCGAAATGCGGTAGAAAGTGTGATACCAGTCCACCTACCAGCGCACAATCAAAGGCAACAGCTCCCCGAATGTTGGCAGGACTGCCTTCAATCGACCAACCATGCTTTCCATCACGATATCAACACGATTAGCCAGTACGACTTCTGCGGAGATAAGTGGGCGCATATGCGAAGCTGGGACGATCATTGGGTGCAAAACTGCCTCCCCCATACCTGTGGCAAAGATGATGAGGCGAAGAAGATTCACGCCAAGACCCGGAACTGGTACAACAATCTTTGCAAGCAATACTGAACCAAAAGGAGCTTCAGAATAAGACTTCACGTCGCACGAATGAATTTGAGGCATGAATTTTCAGACGGGGCGCCAGTCGAAGCAGGAGGAACGACCGCAACCGCAGAGAATTGAATCGGACTGATCACGTCGAGAATCCAAAACCACAAGAAAGCTACAGAAACATTAGTGCGGTGGAAGTGGCAGTGATTTAAGACCCAATCTCCATTACAACTACGGATCCAAGGCTTCATTGCAAACAAATACCAAGATTCGGAACAATACACCGCATCGCCTCATTTATTAACTTTTCTTGGATTTTTTATCAACCATGAAATAACCTGGATAGCCTCGTGGGTTTAGGATTTCTAGTTGCGACGCACATGGGGGGGGGGGGGGGGGGGGGTAGCTGGAATCTAAAAGCTTTCTTTATCCCACGCACTACTAGTAATTTATAAGCTCTCACAAGTCAAAATCGGCTTCTGCACGGATAAAAATGTCTGTAGAAGAAGAATCATAGTGAACAAAACAAATGATGATGATCAGAAGGCCATGGCTCATATTCTTTCACAAGATTTAGGTGAAAAAGGATAAAAAGGTTCATAATGTGCAAAAGTCCAGACTCGAACACCCGAGGGCCCTAGAGATCCTATGAAACCGGTTTCTAGCCGTTGAGCTTAGCGCCGTTGGGCTAGCACGGCAACCTTTTCAATTGCAACAGGATTCAAGACCTAGAGCTGTTTGGTGCCTGTGGCTCCCGAGTTTTTGCTGCTGCTGCCTTGGGCGTCCAAAGTTGCTGTTGTGGATGGTCCCACCAGAAGCATCAATCGAGCCTCGCGCGACGAGATGAATGCAGATGGGAACTCAACTCATGGAAATCACTGATTTTTTGGGATCTACTAAATAGGTTGTTTCCGAAGTAGGTGGCTCGATTACGTGAAAATTTCCCGAATGGCAGATCTGGTGACATCTGAGCTCGGCTCAGCTTTTGGCTAAAACACGTAAGACCGCTGTGAGGTCCGCGGCGGTTATATCATCGCTTCTGAGCAAGCTACGTAGTTAATTAAGCCGGCAACAAAACAAAGTGTAACATGCTCGGGCAGCAAACCTAAGTTGCGGGATTTGGAGAAGGCAGATCGACATTCCATTTAAGCTCCCGTCCTTGAGCATGAGGCGGGGGCCGATCTCCTGACGTTTCCCGAACTCAGCATGTTTCTTTCAACTCGCTTTCGCTGGTGTTTGAATGTTTGGTCGTCGGTGCTTAGGAAACATTGTTTCGTCAAGTGAGTCTTTTTTTGATTACTCACTCGACCTGGGAACAAACAGTGTTCCTCTCCCGTAACACTTTTTACGCAAGCAAAAGGCTCTCTCCACTTGTATCCAACCGTTCAACATCTACTCACTTTGGGGTAGCCAGCCGTCACGAGCCAAACATTCCAAACCCGAACACGAACTCTCTCCTCCTTCACCGACCCGGCGCATCGGCACCGACATGCCTTTCACTCTTCTATTTAGTCATCCGCCGCATCTCCCCGACACAAGCCCCAGACATGGCGACATCAGGCCCAGTCCCGAAAGACTCGAGACGATCTTGGCAACCGGCCAGACGGAACGCCCTCGAAATCCGACGAGCACGGCGCCTTGCCGATACGCGGCAACCCTCGCCCTCGGGTAGCGTGCGACGTGCGCGCATCACTGCAGACACACCCAGCATGAGGTCACTCGACTCGAGACGACAAGCACTCGCCCACAACATCGGACGTGAACAAGAGGACTGTCAGAGAACTGCCTTCTGCCGCAGCGGAGACTTCCATATTGGTTCACCAGCGCGAAGTCCGCACCCCGTCTCATCGTCCAGCCGCCCATCCACCCACCAACCTCTTCAGCCCGCCAAAACACATCGCCTACACTCTCGAAAAGCTTGGGAGGGGCAAAGTCACTCGGTGTCCTCCCCATCCGCCATGACGCACAGCCCGTCCGTTGTTTCAAATACGCCTTCCCATACTACACTTCAGACCGGCCACACCCGTGAAACGGAGTTCCGCGTGTTTTCCCGCCCCCGAATACACCTCATCAACCTCAGCTCATCCGCCCTTTCTCCTTTGAGGAGTCTTCAGCTGGGGGCAGACCAGGCTTCCAAGGGTCCACATCTTAACGTTGGGCTAAGCTTGCGGCTCCGGACTCGCGCCCCTGAGCGCCTCGTTGGTCAAACCCTGCCCGTCCAGTGTCGAGATCGGCTTTAATCCCACGTGAGGTCCCTGTCTGTGATCCGCCTTCTTTCCGAATTGGGATGAGGTTGCGGTACCTGAAGCTTGCCCTGGAGCGCAAAACATCATACAAAACACCGCAAACAGCAGTAAGCGAGGACGGAAAAAGAAGCATAATTTTGCTGTCCCGTCTCCCGGCGGACTGAGGCGTGGACGTGTCGGAGAAGCCTGTCACTTTCGGTATAAGAATGCAACGGCGCTCCCCCCCATCTCATCTTCCGTTGATCGTGCATCTTCAAGTGTTCAAAGTTAACCCTAGGCGTCAGTACTTTTAGTAGTGTTAATATCATCTCGTCAGAACCTCGCGATGCATCACTCGACGGCAGTCTTCCTTCTCGCCTTGCTGGGCTCGGCGACGTCCTCCCCCGTCAACATCGCTCCTCGCCAGGCCGACTTCTCCAGCAACACGCAAAACGGTCTGCAAGGCGGGCAGTGCGCCAAAATGATTGTCGTCTTCGCCCGTGGCACCACGGAGGGCGGCAACGTCGGCACCATTGCCGGACCGCCTTTCTTCCAGGCCCTTTCGGCCCAGGTCGGCGGTAACCTCGAGGTACAGGGCATCGATTACCCCGCCGACGTGCCGGGCTTCTTGGCTGGCGGCGACGCCAACGGCTCCCAAGAGATGGCCACTTTGACCACGCAAGCCATCACCAACTGCCCCGGTTCTTCGGTCTTCATGTCTGGATATTCTCAAGGAGGGCAGCTCGTGCACAACGCCGCGGGAATGATGCCTCCTGAGATGACGGCCAAGGTCGCTGGTGTGGTCATCTTCGGTGACCCGCGTAAGTGATTGTCTCGTACCCTTTTTTGCTCCGTCTTGAGGTTAATTCCCTTCTCCAGTCAACGGCCAGGCCGTCCAGGGCGTCGACGCCTCCAGGACCAAGGTCATCTGCCACAACGGCGACAACATCTGCGAGGGTGGCAACCAGATTCGCCGCGCGCACTTGACCTATGGCAACGACGCTGATGAGGCTGCCCAGTTCGCCGCCTCGATGATGGCTGCTCCCGCCGCTGCCTAAAGTAGCCCAGCCTTCTCAAAGTTGATCTCGGAGGTAAACCTTTTTCGTCCGTTTCCAATGCACTGTACATAAATACCTGCGGTAGCTTCCTTGGTCGCGTGTGCCAAGGTTGCGTACGAGGACAGTCTGACTTGTATACTTCGTAATGATGATGGGATGGTTGAGCGTGTGGGTTTTTAGGGGGCCAGAGGGTCTGATGGCGGTTCGTACTCGATTTAACGTTGGCATAGCTTAGCATGTTTCGCAGCCGTAGCAATATATAAAGTTTAGACCACTTCAAATAGTAGCGTATCTCCAACTACTTTGCCGCAGATGGGGTTCACGAACATTGTCCGTTGTCAGCGCGAGCTGTGGTGGCCCTCAAGTGCATGCGAGCGAGCGGCTGACCTGTGGAGTGGATTAGGATTTCCTTCCGGAAAACCAGGAGGTGGGAATACAGACGGACCTGACAGCCTGATGCTGAAAACGTTTGGACTTTTCGTTGCCAAGCGTCGCATGTCCCGGAAAACGGCTCGTCCGAGGTCATCGTTATCGTCGACGGCGCCAGGAACTCGGCGAACTTACATAAGCGGTGCATTCGGCCACCCAACCCGACGATACTGATACATTCGTCCAAGTTGATGCCCTCTATGACCAACAAGGGTTCTCTTTAAGATTCTCCCTGAGAACCAAGTGAAGACGCTCACTTCCACGACCGTCGCACAACAGCAACACACTCCCAAGCCCTACCACCAACCTCTTCCATCCTCTCCCCACTCCAGAGCTCAATCTCACCAGCTCCCTCAAGGGGGCCCTTGAAGTCGTCCCAGTCCATCCTCGGACCCACGTAGATCACCATCTCCGGGCCCTCTCCGCGCTCCCCGGACAGCAGTGCCATGTACTCCCTGACCAAAGCCACTTGCTTCGGGTAAACAAACACCCAGGCGGCCGCGTCCTTTGCGAGCGGATCGAGAGCCCACGTGCCGGGGACGGTGCGATGCGGCGCGTGGTACTTGTTCGGGCTGGGCGCGACCTCGACGCTGACGAGGTTGAGCGGGCGGGGCTGATCCGGCAGAGATTGCAGGAGAGCCTCGACGAGGCCGGTCCCGCTGCCTATCGAGAGATTGACTCCGGGCGCCGACGGCAGACATGCGCGGAGGGCGCCGAGGAGAGGTACTGAGAGGCTCAGACAGGAATCGGGGATTGTTCGAGGTTCGTTGGCGAGGTGAGGGAGCGTAGGCGGATTGAAGGGTTCTGAATACATCGAGTCTTCGTCGTCCGCGAAGCTTTCGATAGGTATGACATGTCCGTCCATTTTCCAATCAATCTGTGCTGGATTGATGAGACTTATCGTTGAAGTCTTGATTTTTGGTGAGATTGGATGTTAATAATTCCAGTGAGGAATACGCGGGGGCTTAGTACGCTGTAAGGTAAGGTAGTGCGCATGGTCAGAGTGCCCCCACTTAACCACAATTGCGATCAGCCCAAGCAGTCTTCGACGCGAACGTATCATCAAAACACACGACGCGACCAAGATACCAAGAGACGCTTGGGAAGCAACCATGTTGTATCGAAAAGTACTTTCTTAAGAAAACCCAGCTAATGCCACAGCTCCAAAGGCCAACCAGCCCAACTCCCATTCGCGAGACCTCGCGGAACCATGCACCCGAAACCAGAGACAAGCCCAGTTTGAACTGTAAATATACACATCCATTCTCTTCGCTTATTTTTGTTTTGCAACATTCAGACGGCACTGTAACCGCCGCGGCCGCCATTGCCGTTAACCGTGCTGAGCATGTTGCGAGTCCAGTCCTTAACGAGGTACGGAATGTCTCTAATGGTGTCACCGTGAGGCAGCAGGTCCCAACCGCGAGCGCCGTATCGGTTGTAGTTCAGCCAGGAGCCGAAGATGAGGTACGCGGCGATACCGAGGAAAGCCCTATGCATGGTTAGTTATTCAGAAGAACCATAGTCGCGCCGAAGGATCTGGTGACTTACAAGACGATGAACCAGGTAAAGAATCCCCAGTGGCTGCTCGAATCACCGCCGCTGCCAGGATCACTGGGATCAGCGGGCTTGCCAAACGCATCCTCGCAGGCGTATTTGGTGTGCCAAGTCATCCTCAAGACATCAAGATCCCCCTTCTCCGAAGGACCATAGCTGTTCCAGAGCAATGCGGTGTCAGGCATCAAGATCTGCTTCTCGTCCGGCGAGGGCTCGTCTCCATCCTTGTCGCCGTCTTTGTCGTCTTTCTCGTCACGTGCGCGAAGCACTTCTGGGCCGTCATACTTGTCCTCGGCCGTGACCTCTCCTTCGAGACCGGTCTTCTCGCGGTCGCAAATAAACTCGATAATCGTCTGCTGGTTTCTGCCCTTCTTGTTCAGGGGATAAGAGCCGCCGTTCATAATGATCCTGACGCCCTCCTTCTCCGCGTCCGAGTTCGAGTTGCTTGACTTGAGGCGCTCGACCTTGGCATCAAGGGGCTTTCCGCCGCGGTCTTGGAGATCGCCCGAGATGGGTATCACCTTTTCAACCTCGTCCTTGTTGTCGCTGCCCGGATGGATGGTACGCTGAATCGCACAGACTGTTTCCGCAGTGTTAGTAATCGAGTCAGCTACTCCAAAGGTGAGGCGCCAGAAAGCGCGCATCACCTACCTCTCGTGCCGTTGGGACATTGCTCGTCCTTCTTCACGTCGCCCTTGCGCTTCAACGGCTGGCAGATATCGACCGTGTAAGACGTGTTTGTGAACGTGGGAGGGTGCCACTGGCTGGTCACAACGCTGTGAGGGCCGCCGAGGGGCTTGAGGTTGAAGTCGACATTGTCGACGCGAATATGTTCGCAGTTGAGCGTCGCTGCCGTCACCAATCCCGGTGCGGCGACGAGGAGCCTGAGCAAAAAAGCTGGTCGAGGTAAATGCATCGCGGGAAAGCAGCCGGGGACTTCTTTTACGAGCTTCGATGTTCTTCGATGGGATTTCGTGGTCGGGGATCGACGCGAGAGGAGAAACGGCGGGAATGGATCGGATTGCTGAAGGCTGCAATAAAAAAGGTTTCTACTGCTAGTAATGAGTGTAGTTCCGACAGGCAGCAGGTAGAAGCTTGAAGGTCACACTGGTCGAAGGTCTGGAGCGCTGGAGCAGTGACAATGGGCGAGTGACCCGGCACCTTCCACTTCGGATTGCTGGGTTAGCTGGCCGTTTGCCTGCCTATCACTAAAGTAGCGCCGTTGCATTAGCTTGTTGCATCATCTGGCCCAACGTCAAGCAATGCACGTGATGACAGGGGGAAGTGCGTGCTTACTAAGGTGCAACAACTCAATACCAACCTAAACCAGGCTTGGGAGCTGTCCACCTCGAAACAAGAATGTCGCGGTACAAGAATGCGGCGCTAGGTATAATCGACAGGCTTCATGGCTTGGGATGATGTGCAAATTGCTCTGAATTAATGTGTCACGATCCCATAGATTATTCACACAACCACCTCAATAGGCAAAGCAGGTTGATGATTTTGGCCCGCATTCCATGTCTTTCTTGGGGCAAAACATTTCAATACTTCACACTAACACCTTCACAGTGAACAAGTGTGCAGTCAGTAGTGAAAAACTCAATTGATACACTCAGCGATATATTAACTCGCTTTCGAGAGCCATTGTGGGCCCTAATGCATGAGCTCTGCCGTTTCCGTTCCGCAACCCTCAATCAAAAACAGCCGTCCGTCCCTGACCGCACATTGAAGGATGAGGTAGATGCGCCTTCATAGGGGTATATAAGACCATGCGAGATCAAGCCAAACCTTTCATCATCCATAAGACGCCGGAATAAAAGACGCTCACCACCTGGTTTCCTCCCAATCCCCCAAATCCGATATCTTCATCTGACTTTGACTGTCCTCGGCCTGGATGTAGGCAGCTTGATGGACCTGTGGACAAGACTACATCCCATGGGGACCCATCATCCCGCCCATTCCCTGCATCTGCTGGTGCTGATGCTGCTGTTGCTGGGCCTGTTGCTGTTGCTGCTGCATCATAACCTGCGCTGCTCTCCTTTGGGCAAGGACGTTCTGAATCTGTTGCTTAGCTTGGAGCATACAGTCTCTTTTGAAGTTATCCATCTGCTCAGGAGGGATGTTCTCAACGTTCCCTCCCCACTTTGCAGCGAGGTTGGCAATTTGCTTGTTATAGATGGCCATGCCCTGCATCTTTACTTGCTGCGTCAACGCCGAGCTGTTATTCATGGCTTGCTGCTGCTGCTGCTGCATTTGCTGCATCATAGCCTGCTGCACATTGTTCATATTGTGGCCACCGTTCATCATGTTCTGACCCCCGGCCATTTGTCGCTGCATAGGATTGCCCATCTGGCCCTGCGCCATCTGCTGCAACTGAGCCTGCATCTGTGGCGTCATCTGGCCTCCAGCCATGTGATTGCCTCCCATGCGGTTAAGCTGCTGAGCATACTGTGCCGCTAGTTGTTGAGTCATCATGTTGCCCATATTTCCGCGCTGCTGATGCTGTTGCTGTTGATGCTGTTGTTGCTGGTGTTGTTGCTGCTGTTGCTGGTGGTGCTGTTGCATCATCATGCGCTGCTGCATTTGCTGTTGCATGAACTGCTGCTGCTGCGGCGTCATCTGTTGACCATTCATCGCACCATTCATCATGCCCCCCATTCCGTTCTGCATTGCGGCCTGTAACTGCTGCTGCTGGATCGCGCGTTGCTGCTGGGCCACTTGAGCAGCAACCAAGTTGGGATTCATCTGCTGAGGCATGGATCCCGGAGTTCCCATGCTCATCATATGCTGGCCCATTTGAGAGTTGGACGCCATCATGTTGGGAGGAGGGCTTGCTTGTCCCATACGAGGGGTGGCAGCTACGGCAGGGCGAGGCACCGGCGTTGCTTGCATGCTGGGGGTTCCTTGCGGCATACGAGGTGTACCGGCAGGATGGCTCTGCTGACTTGCCCGAGCAGACATGCTGTGCGACATAGGAACACCCCCGACATTGGGCGGATGACCTTGAACCGCGGAAGGTGGTCGTGGTGGACTGTTGGCCATGTTGGAGTTGGACGGCTGCATTGCCACGCCGCCAGGCATCGGCGACGACATGCTGTGAGGAGTGCCTTGTCGAATGACGGGCGAAGACACTGGTGGCTGGGAAGCCTGAGTGAAACGCGCCTGGGTTTGGGCAGGAATGCCGCTTGCAACTGCGCCCGCAGTGCCGTTGGGCATAGAGGTAGGCGTCGGCTGAGCTTGAGGCATATTCGCCGCCGCATTCTGATTGTTCTGGGCCTGGTTTGCCGCCGCTTGCGCAGCCATTGTTCGTCTTTGCTGTTCTCTTTGCTGCTGTTCGTGGCGCTGTTTGAGCTCTTGCGCCATTGCCTGCTCGCGACGTTGCTTCTCGGCCTCCGCTTGGCGTTGCGCGGCAATTGCTGCTTGTTGCTCCTGCATCTGCTTCTGCTTCTCCTGCGCAAGCCTGCGCTCGTTCTCGGCGGCCCGGACTTTCTCGATTTCCTTCTTCTCGTCATGTTCGCGCTTGATATCTGCAATAACCTTAAACCGCTCGAATCTCGGCTCGAAAGTTGAAACGCCTGCCGGTCCATCTTTGTCGGCACCGTTGGCTCCGCTTTGTGTTCCACCGCCTGCGGACGCGAATCGCTCGTCCAGGATGAGCATGTACTTCTCTTGGTCTGCTGCAGCTGCTTCATCGGCTTCCATCTCGGCTACTGTTCTCTTTCTTGTCTTCGGCTGAGGAGGAGGATCTGAGTGCTTGGGATGTGCCAAGGCATCGAGGAGCGCGATGGTTTCTTCGGCGTTTCTTGTTGGTTCTAAGTACAAGGGAGCATTAGTTGCAAGAAGGATCTGTGATTCTGCCAAGTAGATGTTGCTGGCATCCAACTCCATGCGCTCCCGCTTCAGCTTCTTGGCCGGAGGAGGCATGCCCCCTGCCGTAGGCGTCGGGGGTACCATCGTAATTGGTGTCGAAGGAGGTATGGCGCCGTCGATGCTACCACGACCATCAGCTGCACCGCGAGGGGTCGCAGCTTTAATCAGAAGATCTGCTTGTAAGCTCTCGGCGGTAGGGTGAAGAACAACGGTGAAGATCTTTGGCTTCGGTGGCGCCTTGCTCTTTTGCCCTTCGCCAGGCAGACTTGGTGCCGGCATACTTTCTTTGTCCTTCTCTTCCGCTGTCTTGGGTTTGACATCGTCTGTTTCTACCGGAGAAGGTTCTGGCTGAGTACCGAGCGACTCTTTCGGATAGGGAACGTATGGGGAGGGCACAATGTAGGGATTGTGGTTGTGTATCGATGAGGGCACGACTTTGCTGGAAGCCGATGTGGGACGTGCAACGTCCTTAGCCTGGGCGGCTGATTTGTGGTCGTGAACTTGGACGATGAGGCAGCCTTCGTAGAAGGAAACACCCCCTTGTATGAAATATTCGAGCAGGTCATGTGGAATCGTGCGCGTGCGCAGGTGCTCCAGGAAAATCTTCATCGGTGACTTGTACTGAAAAATGCCGTCCTGTTGGTCGAACCGGAAATGCGTTGGGTGTAGATGCAACACCAGAGATGGGGGGTTGCCAGCATATTTCCTAAGGATGTACTCGTCGGTCACAACTACTGCAAAGTCAGCAAGACCAGAACGAGAATTTGCGGTTCCGAGCGGCAACGCACTATATGGCGGCGGCTCTACATCATGTGCTGCAGCCAGGTCACCTGCAAGAGACGCAGAGCGTAGACCGGCGCTATTCCGAGAATTGCGACCGGCATGTGTGGACGGCTCGCGGCGAGCGCGATTCGCCGGTCGCGCGGACTGCGGGTTCGCGCCATTCGTCGTCGCGGAGTTTGGAGGCTTCTTGGTAGACATCGATGGCGATGGAGATGATCGGATGGAGCTGGCTCCATTTGTCTGAATGCCTGGAGGCGCAGGGCGTTTAATCTTGGACGCGACAGCCGGCGGCTGAATGGCCGTCACGACTGGCGCCATGATTGCCGGATGGGGCGGCTACCGGACAGAGAAGTCACGACTGATGTCGTTCCGCTATATCCTGACGTTGTGGCCTTGTCAAGAAGCGATCATTTGTGGATGAGGTAGTGGTTGTTGATTGAGATGGATGACCAGAGATGGACGATGGATGGATGGACGATCGTGGGTTCGTGACTCGTGGTTCGCGTTGGCAAATCGGGTGACGTCGGCGTTGAGAAGGGTAACTTGGGTCGAGACGCGGTCGCAACAGACGAGTTATTGGCTCGAGGAAAAAAAATAAAAGTTGAAGATTGCCTAATAAGTCACGAGACAGCTGCACAACAGCTCAGATGGATGGTTCCGAATGTGTGGGGTTGAGATGTAGTCAGGCTTCCGTGAAAGAGGCTCCGAGGACGCACTGGAGGAACGCACCGCATCTCCGAGACGGGGGGCGCAAGCGTGGAGGGACTGGACCTAGTTGGGTGGTCGAATTGGCCGCAGGCAGGCTAGAGCCTCAGGCAAAACCCCGGACGAAGCCCCACCGTTCACGCACGGTGCCCACACGGCCCCGATTATTCGGTATTCATCTGGATAAGATCATTGAGTGTCGTCGCCTCACTTCTTAGCTGCTTTGGACGTACCAAATAATCAAGTTACCCACCAATTCGGCATCAAGGTAGAAGGCTTGAAGGGTTCCGTATTCCGCAGATTTACAAGTCTAGCGTACCAAAGAAAAATACGTCGCTATCGCAACGGTCAATTACCTATCTGCTCATAATAGACGTCACATGATATCGTGGTATATACCGAACCAAAAGAAACGCACAATCCGAACCCTTCCTAGCCTTCAGTCATGGGCCCTCATTCCGCGTAGAGGACTCTGTTGTACATTGGAGGTATCATTTACTCCCGTCCCTGAATGCGGCGGGCCCAGTCGTCATGGACCCGCATTCCGTCGACAACCACAACGCCCCGGCCCCGACCAACCCGGTCTGGTCGCTGCCACCACTTCTCCTCCAGTCTCTCCGCTTCCGACTCGCTGTCGGCGAGGCCACCGTGCCCGTTATCTGCACCCACGACTAGAATGATGTCGTGTCGCAGCCATGTCTGCAGATTGGAGACCATGTTCCCGTTCTCGCCGGCCAGAGACTCCTGGAGATACACGATTTCGGGCTGAAGGTGACGTAGAATGTGAGTGTGGCCGTTAGCCGTAGTGAAAGGCAGAACCATGGTCTCTTTTTCTACCAAGGTCAAGGCCTGAGAGTAGATGGCGTTAAACGCGGGATTTGCCGACGACGCATTCAGCAGAGGGCTCTTCGACGGTTCGTCACCAGGAGTTTGGGCTTGGTGGTGCTCAATGTTAGAGAAGGACGAGCTTAGCGAAGGTGGCGGAAGGTTACTCGTGGATTCGCCAGCAGCCTCCTTCAAACCTGGAGCATAGATCAAGACGAATAGCTTGATGCTGGAGTAATCAACGTAGCGCGGGATGTGCGACAGGATGGACTGTATGTTGGTTAGCTTCAAGCCTTTGCAAGGTCCTCAGCAGGGCAGCTTACAGCGTGCTCGTGGAACTCCTCGTCAAAATCGTCACCACGGCTGTCCGCGGAAACGACAATGGCAACAGTCTTCCTCCGCTTGCTCGGGTCCCTCGGTGCCGAAGAACGCTCTTCACGAGCTTCGGCCTCCTCTGACCAGGTCTCGTGGTCGGCGTAGGCGTTCTTGTCCTCTTCACGGATGGCCGCGAGGGCCCTCCCAGCCACTGCGCCGGCGGCAGCAACTCCGGCTGTAACCGTCTTGCCAGCAGACTCGAAGAGTTGTTGGGGACTGGGAGTGCGCCTCAATGCGCCCGACATGCGCGCTCCCCAAGTCTCTGCTCCACCATCTGCGCCGCCATCTCGGGAAATATCAGCGGTGCCGTAGGTCTCGGTTCCAGCATTGCTGGGCGGCGGTTTGGGCCCTCTGGACGAGCCATAGGCTGGGTTTTCGCCGTAATCGGCGGTATTGTAGTCGAGGTCGGCTAGGTGGTCGGTCTCGGGAGTCTCGTCTTCATCCTTACGCTGGCTCCAGACCCAGGCTGCGATGCCGACCGTCGCAACAGTGACGGTAACGGCAAGTGGCACCCAATGGCTCCATACCCCGCGCCTTCGAGAATGTTGATCGTTCCACGACATTTAGTTTGACGTGACCATTGCACCAGGGCGGCAGCACAAGTTCGAGAGAGTGGGTAGGAGACAGGCAGCGACGGCTTCCAGTAACCAGGCAGCGGATTTCGAGCTATGATTTCAGACAGTAGAGCAGATGGATTTGCCAATTCGTCCAGATATCGCCCGCAATCGTCACGGGAAATCGATGGTGTCAAGAGACAGAAAATCACAATGGGGGGGTGGGCTGGTAATCACCCACTTGTCGCAAACTGCTCGGGTGGCTGGTCTTTGGAGACGCATCAACATGGGATGGCGATGGGGATGGGGATGGCCAGGAGCCAGGGCCCCAAGGGGATCCCAAGGTTGACCGTGGCTGCCATTGGTTGCCGGGCCAAAGACAAGGTAGCTGACGAGCCTGAACTGGCAGAATGGACCGGAACGTGGGACGGGAGCTGACTGACAGGAGTTGGCGGGCCGAGGTTGAGCCGCGAGTCACGTGCAGGCAGGTCCCCCACCAAGACGCGCCGGAGATGGAGGTGGGTCCGAAGGTCACTCCCACCTCAGAGTCTCATTTTTGGGCGATGACTCCTTCCAGCGGGCAATTCTCGGCGAAGAAGTGACGAAGTCGGCTTTGGAATTGACACCGCAAACAGCACCCATATCAAACGTAACATCACTTGCCGAGACGACGTCTGCCGGGGCCACTCTTCCGTACTCTCAGATACCGATTTTCTGTTCCTCGGAACGCTCTCCGACAGCCTCGCGGCACCAACGCAACACCCACCAGCGCATATCAAAATGCCCCACGCTGTCTCGATGCCCTCACCAGGGCTTCAAGCCTTGGTTCTTTGCGGCCCTGGCTCCTCGTTCCCAACTTTCACTTCTAACCCTGATGAAAACCCCAAAGCATTGCTGCCAATCGCCAACCGGCCCATGGTTTGGTACCCTATCGACTTTTGCTACCGCATGGGAATTACAAGTGAGTCGACGGTGGTTTTGGTTTTTGAACATCGCTCAGCCTTACCCCGCCATTGGTCCTCCTGCACACAAAGCTGACCCTAGTCAGATATCACAATCATCTGCCCAGCTTCTGCAGAGGAAGCCATTACTACGGCTCTGAACACCAATCCCCATTTGACAGCACTTCCTCTTCCTAGGCCAGACATTCTTGCGCCAAAGGATTTGGACCAGACGACGGGCACGGCAGAGATTCTGCGCCTGCCCGAAGTCAAAGACCTCGTCACATCCGACTTCGTTGTTCTGCCTTGCGATCTAATCTGCGAAATCGCTGGGGAGAAACTACTCCAAGCATGGATGGTGAAGGGTGCTAGCATCTCGGACCTCCTTGGAGCATCCAAGTTTTCGGGCAATAGTGCAAGCCCCTTCAGTGGCGGCTTGGGTGTCTACTATGAGACCAAAACTGCTCTTGCTGTCAAGAAGGAAGAAACCGACTTCGTCGCCATCACGCCTTCTGCTCCGTCCGCCGTCGCGCCGCCAAAGGGTTCCCTGATACCCAACCTATCCAATCTAGTCTGGTCCATGCCTACAGATTCACTCAAGGATCTCACTGAGGAGAAGAATGGGCTACCAATTCGCCATGGTCTCATCCGAAGCCATCCTCGTGTCCGGATGCTCACCACACACAGAGACGCACATCTTTACATTTTCCCCAAGTGGGTCATGGACTTTGTTGACAAAAACGAACGGTTGGAGAACATTGGCGAGGACGTCATCGGCTGGTGGGCCAAGGCTGGCTGGCAGAAAGGTCTGCCCGAGAAGCTTCACTTGGATGAGGTCCTGCGCAAGGATGAGGAGAATGATGATGAGGACTCTGTCCAAGACAGCGCGACGTCTCCACAGGACGACGATCCAGAGGAGCTTCGAATCGCCGTCAATGCGGAGATCAGCAAGAGGACAGAGAAAGATCCTGCAGCTGCAAACTCGCAAGACCGACTCACCATTCCTCCAATCCTTGCTTACGTTCATCCTTCAGACGCCAACGCACCACTGATTCGTCGTGTCGATACTGCTCAGCTTCTATTGAACGTCTCGCTCCACCTCGCAAAGCTGCCGTCAGTGGAAGAAACTGGCAGTGACGCAGCGCCTCCTTTCGCACACGCTAGGAAGGTAGCATACCCAGAAGGTGTCAAAGGACGCACTACCATTACCAAAGCGGACAGTCTTGTCGCCGAGAATGTCACAGTAGAGGAGAAGGTAGCCATCAAGGAGTCTGTTGTGGGTGCCGGCTGCCAGCTCAACGAGGGCGCGAAGCTCTCGCAATGTTTACTGATGGAGGGAGCCGTGGTTGGCAAGAACTGCAAACTGACAAGGTGCATTCTCGGAAGGAGATGTGTCATTGGAGATGGATCAGTCCTGACAAATGTGGAGGTCCAGGAGAACCTCCTCGTCGAGGCAAAGAGTAAGTCTAGAGCCTTTTTGCTACAACTTGAAATATGCTAAAAGAAAATTACAGCGGAGGAGAAGGACACGAAGCTCATGAGCTCCGATGGTTTGGAAGCTACTGAGCAGGAGATGCAAGATGTTTTGGACGACATGGACAACGAGGTCATGGCCCAGACTGAGGACGCGACCGAAAAGGCAGTGGAGTAGAACCGAGAACCTATCCCAGAAGAACAAAACGGAAAAAAAGCTGTACCCTCATTTCTACCAGGAGTCAATGGGCGCGCGTTCTGCGGTGATGATCCTTCTCGTGCTAACATTGCCCCCCCTTCTAGAATATCGTGAGCGCCACCTGGGTCGACGCAAAAGCAATACTGGGCGAGGATGGAACGACAGTGTTGACCTAGCCACCGACGAGGACAAACGGGCGGTCGCTAGATCAAGCCAATGGAGCCAGTTTTCTCCAGAAAACATGTGCAAAGGGGCAGCGAGACATGGAGACCTTCAGCGAGTCAGTCCCCGAACGAGACAAGTGAGGCCATTCGAAACATTGAATCCACCGATTGAACTCTGCTCATCGTCCGGTGGGCCGGTTCGATGGCGAATAACCCGGCAGCATGCGCACCTCCCGGCAGACATTTGACAGAATCACGGCGACAGGCTGGTTCTCGTGGACGACACGGAGGTCAATCGTACCTTGGGAAGTGGAATGACGCGGTCGATTCCATTCCTCGCGACCGAAGAAACCGAGACCTGCTTGGGAGTTCTCCTGATGGTTATCGCCCAGCCCAAGTACTTCCCAGGCCCCTTTTTGCACTTCTTTAGGGTCCTCAGGGTCGCTTCAAGGGCCGTGGCGGCTTGGTAATCGAGACAGATCGTGAAGAGTATGTCCGCGATGATACCTGTAAGCCACAGGGTGGTTGAAATGCCAGGCGCGTCCATCCTCGTTGGGTCCCCAAGACAGTACTCAGAAGCTGCTGACGGCGTTAGTTCTAGAAACACCCCAAAATGGCTTGCTCATCATTGCGGAGTTTCTCCAAGGCTACAGGATGGGATCATGAGAACCCCTTGATCTGCTTGACACCGAGTATTGTCGGCGAACTATTTGTTCCCTCTGACATCTTCAGAACACGCTATGGGCAAAGGAGACCCTGGGGCGCTGCACAGAAGCAGCTCTCGCCCTTCTGCCAGGGGCAGGGTTTGGTCTGCAAGGATGCACTAATATTGGGCCACTGAGAGGCCCGAGTAGAGACAGCCCAGCCCGATTGATGGCTGAGGTCTATGCGGGCCTAGCGTCGTTGTCGACATCGGGAATTTGACTGCAGCTGACAGATGTGAGCTATCACAAAACAATTCTTTCTTGAGCTGCAAGCTTTGCATTGTCTTCTCAATCCAGGCTGGCGGAATGGTCTACTAATGGATATTCAGTTTGGCCGGCGGATAGACGGCGCCCGGCTAGTATCCCTCTCGGGATGTTCAAAGGGGCACGAACCACACAGAGGCACGATGATGGCCTTTAGCCTTGAATTCAAATTACAAACGCCCTGGTACAAAGATCCGATTGAATCATATCTAGTAAAGCTAAGCGGAGAAGGCTTTCATGGGACGTACCGAGTGAGTCGGAAATCGGGAGGGGAAGAAGAGGACGAGGATCATGGCAAAGGCTCAAGAGCTGTACAAGTTGAAACAGGCGTCTGGGCAGAAGGGGTACGGAGGGTGCTCAGCTATGGCGAGGAATGCGGTTACGCGGGACCGTCATGGTGAGACCGCAAAATGTGAGTCGCTCGCGCGAGAGTTGTGCGTTCCTCGTGGGAGTCCGTGGCGAAGCACGGAAAAGCCTGGAAATGGAGACAGCACAAGAAGCAGAAAGAAGAGGCTCCCACACGCGTGTTTGGGGGCCCTGTCACAACAAAGGTGAACATCGTCCGGCATTCCATTCGCGTGCGTGCCAAGTTGGCAGGAAAAAGTAAGAATATCGATAATGGTTGCCCAGGCCCAGGGCCCTGCTCTGCAGGCAGATTCTGGGCCCCGGGCCTGCCCTGAGATACTATTACGGCGAAAGCCGAGGACGGAGAACCCAGTCGGGCGTTCCTGGCAGTATGGAGTTCGTTGACTCTTAGTGTTGTAACCGCCTCGGCGGTGGCCTAACGGCCGAGGGTCTGGTCGTTCCTATCTTTGTACTGCTACGGTGTTCGGTGTGCCTCGTTCACAGGGGCAGGTCGAAATGCCACTAACGTTGAGGCGTAATGGGGCTGAATCATGAATTTGAGAAATGCGTGACGGTACCTTGTTCAACGGAGCGGACGACCTTTATGCCCAGAGACAATCTTTTGGGTGTCCCTGGACTACTGGGCATCTAGCGAGGAGCCGGAGAAGCAGCCTCGAGCCTGGAGTGCCACAGCCTTGGCTTCCAAGGCGAGCGAGAAGTGATCGCCGGCCGTTGGATTATTTGCGGAGGTGTTGCGGGACGAACAAAGGTGGTAGCCGAGTTCGTTCCAGGAGATGGTGTGCTGAATCCTCCATAGGTCGTTGGTCGGATCTATTGATGGACCTTGGGCGGCGTCGAACCGGAGATCTTGACGAGTGCAGGGAGCATTCGCCAACGACGTGCACGAACGCCGTGACCCATTGATAGCTGAAGAGGGGCTTCAGCGTACAAATCCGCGAGTCTATTCTGGGGTTCATCTCAATGGCGCCTCTTAGGAGCGATCACTCCCCCTTCTCCACGACTCGTCTTACTTGACAAGCGAAAGAGTGCCGGGAAGGTGCCTTTATCGAGAGCCATCGAGCTCGGTCCCATTACTGAGCCGTGATGATGCATTCACGGGGTGATGGAGTGGGATAAGGAGACAGGCCAACCTTGCCCTGTCCGCCCAAGTCTCGTCTTCGGCAGCTTGTCGATCTCGAGTGGGCTGGGAACAGACCTCGGGTGGACAGGGGCAAGGGACTGAGTAGACGATTTTCTCTTTTTCTCGGTCATGGTGATGACGGTGCTGCAGTTGGAACTGGGGACTTATGTGAATCTCCGAATACTACGCTGCAGCTGCGATACATACAGACGGCCGAATAAAGAGTAGTTTGATTGCAACACACAGATATTGGCGCGCCCGAATGGGGTTCACTTTGGGTAATTGGGGGTTCCAGAGGACTAAAAGGCAGTTGGCCGACCCCCCCAGACGGGCGCGAGAGGTAGCGCGCTGATAGACACGGGTCTTGGGGAGGCTTGGGGTGACTGTGACGCTAGCCCATCGTCGTGGTCCTGATCCAGGTCCTTGTCTGGTTCATCCTGCATGTCTAGTGTTTGGAGTCCCGTAGATGCAGCCCGTCACAATGGAGACTGCCTTTGGAGGCTGACTTGCGAGAAAGTCAAGATATGAGTCGTCCCGGCAGGTTGTTCAACCTGCAGTCGACCTGCAGAAGCTCCGGGCGGTAGTCGACATCCGAGGAGGACTTGAGAAAGCTGCGAGTGCGGTTGCCGTGGGTGAGGATGAGGATGAGGATGAGGATGAGGATTAGGGTGTAGTCTTGAGCCCCCCCTGTCAATGATCTGGGACTTGGGGAGTGGGAGTGTCCACAGAAACCTTGGGTGATCGAATCGTTTCCGCTTTTTCTTTCAAGCGGCCTCTCGAGCCCCTGTTCATGGCCAGGGTCTCTTGATTGAGTCGAGGCTTTGAATGGACGAGGCGATGACCTAATCATGAGCTGCACATGGGTTCAGAGCCAATGAGATGGGTGATGAGCAGCAAGCATCATCATTGAGTCTCTTCAATTGGCTGGTTGGTTCGGCCGAGGACAGGCGTGCCCCTTATAGCCTTTTTTTTTTTTCTTATGCTCCGTTTCACTCTGGTTCTTTCACTCTTTCAGTCACTCGCCCACTCACTCACTCTCGCTCAACCCATCAAAGGAGCCTCTCTCTCACCCAACCCAACACAACCAACATCTTTTTCTCTCGGCTCACTTGAGGCGTTGCAACGGTCGTGGCCCTGGCTCGAGACCCCAACTCTCAGATCCCCTTGCTCTGTCTCCCTCTCATCCCTCTCTATCACTGCCGATATCTCTCGATCCTCTCTCATACATTCCTCTCGCTATTACTTGTTCAGTCCTCCCGCAGTTCTAGTCCCCTCTGGCTTTCTGTCCGTCTCCTCAGAATAGCTCGATCTTGCTTTTTGCACATCTCTCGTGTGCATCGTCCTGTCTCAGCGCCTCTTTTGTACGTGAGAGATTTTAGCTACTGAGCTATATGCCAGCGACGTGAGATGTGCATACCTTACGTCAGTAACTGGGCTTCTCTTCTGCCCACCCCTTCTCACTGTGCGGGTTTCCGGGAGAGCTGAAGGCACGGAGGGTGACCGGGGTTCGGCGTCGGGCCTGCGAAGGTTTTGCTTTTCCATTACCAGGCCTCTCTGCTCTGCATGGCCATCGTCATTTCTCCCTTCTTTTACACTGTGTCTCAAACGCACCATTCATCCGTAATGAAGCAGATTATGCCCAGCTTAACTTGCACAGGGGGGCCTGTGCCCGTGTCTCACGCGAGGAGCACAGCTGGCACAAGATTCTCGGCCCATTCAGTGCCGTACGTAGCGAGTGTTATCAATCCTCCATTCCATGGCTGGCGTGCCTCCATTCCCCACAGTTACACACATCCACGCTTGTGTTCTGACACGCAGGAGACAGACAGGCAGGCGGCGCAAAAGGAGCAGAGACACACGCACGGCAGCAATCCGGTACGTCTCTGGGCGCGCCTCTCTCACTCCACATGCTCACTCTCCTCTCAAGTCACTTCACCTTACTCTCTCGGCTCTGCTGCCGTACCTCGAGGCTCGAGCTGTCAAGCCTGGTGTCTCCAAACCCCACCACCACCACCACCACCACCACCACCACCAGTGCAACTGTCTGGTCTACCGCGTCTGTCAAGTATCTACGTAGCACCCAACACTACCAGCACCGCGTTTCTCGTCCCTCTCTCACATATGATGATGGAGCCAGCCGGCCTCCCTGCTGCTCGTTGGGTGTTCACCAGGAGGAGTCTACTGCTTGTCTCGCCCGTTCGGGCATCTAGATCTGAAGATAGATGAGAGTTGAAGAGGACGGCGTCGAGGAAGTGGGTGTTCAGACCCTTGTCGCTCATCACCTTCACCTTCACCAACCCAAGATCCGCGGACAAGCCCCCAGGCGGTTCATGCAGGTCCTCTTTCTTCTTTCAGCTCTCCCGGGCCTTGAAATGTCCAGTTGCCTGGCAGTCCCTCGGGCGTGGTTCAACCCCCCTGGTCGAATTCACCTCGATCATTCAACTCCCCCACACCAGGGTAGTTTAGGCCCCCGAAAAAATGCGACTCAAGATAGAGTAGACCAGGTTGGCCTGGCTCGCTTGACGATTGGGAACAAGGACCACCATCTCTTCTTTCCAGAATCCAAACTTGGACCTGGCTGTGCTCCCACGTCGGCTCCTAAGTCGGAGTTTCTCTCTTTTTGCACAGCCTGTTTTCTCGTCTGGCGAAGCCAACAAAGCTGGGTTCGAGCGTTGGATCAATAGCTCGAGGCACAAGCCGTTCAGAGCGTCGTACCTGGTTCAAGCTCCTCTCGGAGTGACACATATATGTGCTGGGTCGCGCTTATGGATTGAGCGATCGTCTCATTGTTTCTCAGGGAAGACGAAACAGACAGGCCGAATTGGACCATCCCGCATCAGAAACACTCGCACGCTGATAATGCTCTGGACCCTCTCCCATTTGCGCCCATAGATCGGTGGATCCCCCTCATATGAGATTGAAGTCTCTTTGCCTCCCTCTTTCTGCTCCTATCTTTTCTTTCTGGCCACACGCCCCTGCCCTTCAGCTCCCTTCGGACCCTTCCACACTCCTGCTCCCCACTATCACGTACTTAGACCTCGATACATTCCTATCTGGGGCTCTCTGTCTCTCCGGTGGTGTGTATTGGATGACACTATTTCCCCCATTTCGTGAGGATCTCGCTGTACATCACTCTTTAGGGGCGTCATTCTCATCTCCGCCGCCCTCCGTTCCCGTGATATAACTTTGGTCGAGCCGCTCGTCTTGTGGAACGCTTCATTATCCCATCATTCTTCATTATCTATCCCACGCTCCAGCTCGCTCCCTCTTCAGTCCTCCACGCCCTCGACTGATTTAACAACGGAGACGCATAAACAGCAACAGCCCAGCAACACATACTCTGAAGCAGAACAGGCAAGATGATGTCTTCGCACCTCTGGCAACAAGAGCAGGACCACTCCGTTGACGGGATCATGGAGTCCTTCGCCTCAGAAGGCGGCTTCGTCTTCGACGGTTCCATGTCCGTCGGCACCACAACACCGTCCTTCTCCGCTGCCTCGTCAGTCTACGACCCTACCGGCCCTTACACACCTCGCTCCGGCCGCTCGACTCCTCAAGATGCCTCTTCACAGTCGACCATCGATTTTGACAGCAGCTTCTCATCCCACTCATCCTTCAGCTTCGACCATGGCGCCACACCAGACAAGAGCTACTTCCCCAAGCACGACAAGGTCGACATGGGCGTGCCCATGCATCAGTATGCGCAGTCCACCATCCCCCTCACTCCGTCGAGGAGACAGAGCGCCGGGTACGGCATGGACCATCTCGACTACAACACCATGCTTCACGTCACCTTGAACTCTCACTGCGTACCGGGAATGTCCTCATCGCCTCACCCTCACCAACACCCCCACCAACATCATGATGGGCTCTCTCTGTCCCAAGACTTCAACTCCTCGCCATTTGGCATGCCAACACCACACCGCGCACTTCCCAACTCGACTCCGAGCAACGTCCAGAGCATCTGGAGCTGCAGCAGCGAGAGCCCAATCATGATGTTCCCCAACGAGCCCACACCCTCCACCTCCCCGATCCAAATGGGCGTCAAGCGCGAGACTACCCACTCCCCCTCTCCCCTCCGGTCCCCGCCCACCGGTGGCCCGTATCGTGCGCGCAGCCACGGCTCCCGCCATCAGCTCTTTGCCGAGGTCCAGCGCAAGACGCTCGCCCTCCAGAAGAATCAGAACGACATGGAAGCGTTGAGGCAACTGCGATCCATCCAGGTAAACCAGGACGGTTCCGTGCTCGACTGCGGCGCGGTGAAGGTACGCCACGTTGCGCCGAGGCGGGAGAGATGCACATATCCCGAGTGCACCAAGACCTTTAAGCGCAAGGAGCACCTCAAGAGGCATTTCAAGGCGTATGTTGTTGATCGTCTGGTCACGGGTATCACCAAATACTAACACTCTCTCCAGAACTCACGAGAAAGAGGTCGAGTTGTACACTTGTCCCGCGACGAATTGCAACCACGTGTTCAAGGAACGCCGCGACAACTTCGTCTCCCACCTCCTCCTCCACAAGCAGGGCAAGTCCAGCAGAACTCCCTTCAACGAGAAGGCCGCCAAGCTCTACGACGAGATGTGCCTGCAGAGCAAGAGCCGCAAGCGCGTCAAGACCGGCAGTGCCAGCAGCGGTAGCTCCAGCTCCGGCTGCAGCAGCAAGAACTGAAGACCACACGGGGGCTCTCAAAAAATCGCTTGAGACATGCAGGTCGGATTAGAGCTGCAAAGTCCCAGTCTCCAGCCCGCGTCAGTCTCCCGGTACCTTGCACTCTGGCCGAGAAAGAGGGGGGCGGTCGTCCGCCAAGACGGGAAAACGCCCGTCCTACAACAGCAGCGTACGGCCGCACATCGCTTCTCCCCCATCCATCCCCCTTCCGTTCCTCTGGCTGTCCTTTTTTTTTTTTCTTGCAAGACATGGCTCCACTCCAGCTGCATGGCGAGCGCCTCGCATTCATCCTTGCACGACAACGGACAGGGCCTGGCACCGGCTGCGCCAACCAACAAACCTTTTTCCAAACAAACTAAAGAGTTCTTACCTGTAATAACTTCCGTTGCACCAAAATCTTTCGCCGGGGAGGGGAGGGGAAGGCGTACATCGGCAAACTGTTTGCGGTTCCAAGTTTTGTATTCCTAAATGGGTAGGATGCTTTTGTTTACCAGAGAAAGGCGGTGACTTGGATTCTTTTACCTGCGCAACGATGTTACATGCATTCTTTTCTACGATTTACTCGGAAACATCACACAAAAACGAGACACATATTCTTATGATCACGAAAAAACTTCTTTCTGGAGATGATGTGGAAAAGATTGAAAAAGCCTGGGCTGTGTGTGTGTGTGAGAGAGAGAGGTGGGAGAGGAGGAAATGAGGCGAACACTGGGAGGAGAGGCCAACTTTGTCTTAGTGTACCGCTATGAGGTCAAAGGCGAAAATACGGATCCTGTGCCATCAAGATTTGCACCATTCTGTACTTTGTACCGGTGAGGATGGATAACAAGACCACACCTTTCTCGAACCTCGAGAGTGGAAGACCAGATAGATTGCTACCAACGAAGAATTTAAAAAAATAAAAAAATAAAAAAAAAAAGGTCGCATGGCTAATCACCGGTCATTGCAAGTTCATACACACGATACCCGGAAAACAAACTTCGTCATATGTCTCCTGCATTAGCCTGCAGCTTGTTGAGGAAAGCAAAAGCAAAACAACGGGCAACCCAATCTTGCTTCAGCTTGCATCGTGCATGACCTTTTCGGCCGTTTGGTGGGTATGATTTGAGAATTGGAGATCCTCGAGCCAGTTGCCTTCCCCCGATCTGGACTGCCTTACGTAGTAGCATCGCCGTGTAATTAGCGCGTCCTTGGGAGAATGGAGAGCACTGGCGAGCACCCGAGCTGAAGTGAACCCTTCTTTTTTTGGCCTGCTCATCTCGGTAGGTCCTTGTGGTGATCTCTGAGAGGTCCCCGGCCGAGGGCGGACTCCACTCGCCCGCGTAAGGTACTAAGCCGTTAATGATATGCGTGTCTCAGATTCGCCGAAGTGGCCGCGCAGGGAAACTTGCTTGGGGAAGTCATGCCAAGGGGTCTTACGGGGACAGAAGCGGACCTGGAATTCGCGTTTTCCGTCAGTCAATGTTCCGTTAGACCCAGAGAAGTGCGGTTCAAGCCGTTCGAGGAGAAGGGTAGGTGGGGTTCCGTCACTATGAGCTTCCCGCTGGAGTCAAGAGGATGGTTAGATGACGAGACGCGGGGGGGGGGGATGAGTATCGGCAGCCAGGGGCGATTCCGCTGGAATCTAGGGGTCTGGCGGGAGATGGCGGCGATGATGGCATGGTAGGGGGATGCGCATCAGGGGCAGGGGTAGAATGCAAGATGGCGGGTTGGGAAAGAAGAGTCTGCAACTGGGCAATCAAAGGTAGAAGAATTGTCGTCGGCAGACAGAAAATCTCCTTCAGCCGGGTCCTGGACATTTGGTAGTTGAGAAAGGTGGCGTCCATGTCGTTTCCGTGTAACGGTAGACGTTGAGAGAGGTGGAGGTAGGCCTTTGCTCAAAGGGCACAGCAGCTACCAACACTGCGGCCTTTTTTTTTCGCTAGCAATATGATCAGTCCTCTTTCGATGTGTCTGTTAGATGTCACGTCTGTTTTGATACTCAGCCACCGTTGCAATCAGTCTGTTCATTGACGATTCTTGACTGGTGGCGCTTGGCAATTGGTTGGTGGCCAGATCTTTCGCTCCTATCCAGGCTTGGCCGGACCATGCTTGATTTTCCACGTCAAATGAAACCACGGTTTTGCATTCACGGGCGGAAGATCTTGGAACATATCTAAAGGTCTGGCACTTTCTCGCGCAGCGTTGCGAGACGGAGCTTTTCAATTAACTCAAATCTCGATGCAAGTCTCAGGCCGGAAACACAGAGGAGATTGTCGTACAATGACCCATGCAGCTGATCTAATTCGGATAACTGCGCTATCTAGCATCCTGCAGCTACCCAGGTTGCAGATGCGTTTCCCGAAATCTTTCCTAGCTTTGGAACAATTAAACTTGTTTACGAACTGGACTTTTGGAGCCAATGCTACCATTGACGCTCCTTCCTGGCACGGGGGAGCACGAGTAGCAGTGAGGACTGACATTGTATGGATACCTCTGATCTAGCGTGCCAATATATCCGGTCTGGCCGGAATTGGCCGAATGCACGCAAAGCCCCAGCATCTCGTCGTGCGTGTCTGGCACCCTAATGTGAGCCGTGCAGGGTAGCGCGGCCGGCCGGCCATTAGGTGCCGTACTCAGCACTGCGGAGCCGCGATGGATCCCCGATGCGGCCCCTCAAGCGCCGACGCCGGGTCCGACCCGACGATGTCTTACGTAACACACACCGGACGAGTTAATCCTGGGCAAAGAATTTCAGTCCTTTACCCTCCACACTCCCCAATCAAAACCGCCCGTTGTTTATTCCTTCGATTCGTACAACATTCATGCCCGGCTTTTTCGGCCGGACTCGCTGACGTCAAGCAACAGGCAGTCGGTGGCCCTGAACATGATGCCGCAGAAGAAACGCTGGCAAACATGATTATGCCTGGGAAATCCGCCACCGCAGTCCAAGGCCAGCCCCCAAACCTGTCATCCTGACTGACAAGCCGCTCGGGCGTTCTCCATCGTCTCGGGCGTTCTCCATCGTCCTACCACCAGCGACTATCGTCTTGTCGGGCAATCAGTGCCACGTGCGGCCCCGTCTGATCGCACGCGCTTATTTCCTTGAGGCTCCGTCGGACGACTTCATCTCAATGAATGACTTCGCTTAAATCACTCTCATCCGTCCAGCTCCAGCTCCAGCTTCATTTTTTGTGCACCTATCTGTACTTCGCCGAGACTCGCGCGGCTTGGTCAACTGGAACGAGACCAGCATCATTTGCATTTCTTTCATCGCCCGTCCCGTCCAGCGTCCATCACGCCACTTTCTTTTTCCAGCTCTCGCTCGACAGCGCCACGGACTCGCAGCCTCTCGCTCCCGAGTGCGCTTGCCGGGTGCTAATTCAACAGAAAATCGGATGATCTTCTCCTTGCAACGTTTGGGACGGTGCACCCCGGTACGAGACTCGAGGAACAAACGCACACCCTTGTGTTTGTCGGGTTGAATACCGTTCTGGGACGAACGCGGCACGATTCCTCAAGACGACAAACTGTTTCATCGGGGGGGCGACAAGCAGGCAATGATCCCAGCATAGATCTTCAATCTGCTCCATCACCGCCTCTACCGCAGCGGTTGTGGCCATTGTCGCTGCCGCCGCCACGATCGGGCTCATCGGCCTCCTCGTTGCGTTTCTCGTTTCTCGTTCCTCGTTCCTCGCGCCTGCGGCTGTGAGCAATTCGGCATGGTCCAATTGCCGTCATATCAAGACGCCGTCAGCAGACTCGACTGGCTCGAGCTTGTTGCCCCATACGTCGAGTACAAGGACTTTACCAGTCTATGTTCTGTGAGTAGACGTTTCAACGCCGTCTTTGCACCCCGCCTCTGGAACGACCCGTTGGTGGTCGTCAGACGGTTGGGACTAGATCCCAGCGACGGTTCGTTTGTCTCAGCCCCCAGCTGTCCGCCGCCGGTCACTAACAGACAGAATCCTTGTGGGGGGGAAAAGACCTCGACTGGTACCTGAGCTTCGTTTTCGATCGGCTGCAGCGCGTCAGACTCTCGACATTGGACTTGGTCACCACCCTGGACTTCCGTGCATTCTCCAAGGATACTGCGCAGTTCTCGTCGTCCGACAATACCAACAGGACAATATCCGAGTCTCTGCGCCGACTACCAGAACTCCTCCCCAATCTTCGATGCGTCCTGCTGGATGGTCATGTTGAAGCCGATCCGGCCTTTCTGACAACTACCCCGCCTCTGGGGCCGGGGGACGTGGCTGCGCCACGAGAACACAATCACGACCACTTATTGGTGCTGAGCATAGCCTACTGCGGAACGCAGCTCCCGTCTGCCTTCTTCACGTCGCACAGGCTCTTCCACCTAGTCTGTCTAGACGTTTCGGGTCTTCCGGGCTCCCTGCAGCCGCTTCTAGCGGCAAGACGCCATCTCGCCAACCTGAAGATTCTCAAAGCAAGGCGGCGGGAGATCAATGACGGTCTGGCCCTGCAGCTATTCCAGACTTTCGGAAGCAGATTATGGAGTCTAGATATCGGCGAAAACAAAGTAACAGACGCTATCATTGACCATATCGTTGCGTCGTGCCTCAGCAGTCCCTCTCTGCGGTCTCACTCCAGGTTCATGACCGAAGGCAGGCTCATATCCGACGGGCGCGGCAATGACTCTCATGGGCGGTTCATGTCTATCCAAGAATCTGATTTGAGTGGCACCTTCAGGCACCCGGAACGACATTTCGTGGATGCCCCCGTGTACTCTGCCGACGAAACTCGGGTCCTGCAGGAGGACGAAGCAGTCCGGTCCAATGGCAAGGGCCCCCTGAGGCGAGACACCGTGGACCACCTTAAGGCCGCAGTCGCGGGAAGCATGGATCGGCCGGTACCTCTCTGGACGGATGTGCCGCATCTCGACATCTGTGCTGCGCCAGTCGGAATCACGCACCTGCATCTCTCAGACACGCGCATCACATCTGCAGGTATCGAAAGACTGATCCGGAGCTCCCATGGTCAGATAGAGGACTTGTCTTGCGACGGCTCATTATTCCAGCCCGTTCAAGCGGTCGATGAGACCCAGCCGGTCTCATGGCCCAAGGGGATACGACTTTACGGCATCCTGGGCTGCTCGCACATCTTCCGGCCTGTGTTCTCATCTAATCTGAGGAGTCTGCGCATACACCATTCGCTAGTGACCCAGATTCCGACGATCGAGGTCGACGGTCTTTACTCCGCCTTGGCGCGGCTCTGGATAGCAGAGACTAGTATCAGAAGGCGATCCGAGATGGCTTTCCCCCAGGGGTTTGAGCCCGACATGAATCCTCGCTTGACATCTTTGACCTTGACAGAAATCCCTCGTCGCTCCACGGGGCCCTTGATACAAAAGTTGATACATTTCCTGAGGCTCGTTGGATTGCAGGAGCGCGCCATAGAAATCGCTTCCTCATCAAATAGGCGGGGTCCTGCCACTCTCAACGGTCTACGGCATATTCGCCTGGAGTTTGAGGCGGATCCCATGGAGGATCCCGCAGGATTCTCGACGTCCGCTGACCTCGACGCTCAGGGTCTGATGAGAATGGGCGAAGACGAAGGTTACAGCTTCTTCGATGAACGACCCCAGTCTCGCCCCCAAAGCTCCGGCCGGCGGAATAAGAAAGCGGCAGGAAGCGAGGCCATTTCACCATTTCCAGACCTGCAGTCGGCCGCCACGCGCCCGCCCACCAGGAACACTCCTTCCGCTGCCGCCGCCGCCGCACGGTTGGTCGCACCGGTCGGGAAACGGCTGGAACTCTACCCGTTCTCCGTTTTCGAAAGCGAATTTATGGACTATTCTGGCGACTCTTGGGCGGGACGGTCTTTTGATCGGAAGGTCTGGATTGGGCCGGGCACAACAAGACCCGATAATCCTGCGGTTACGGAATACGCGAAGATGGTCACGCACCCTTCTCTGAGGGCGAGAATCGGGCCAGCGACTCCTGACCACGTGAAAGCCGGTGTTCCAGCGGGTGCACTGCTCTTCCACGCCGCGTGGGACGCCATTGTCATGCCGCCGACGCTGGATCGGCCGCCAAACGCAGAACTTGGTGCCATGCGGGATGTTTTGGAGGCGTTGAAAGCTTACCGCATCCAGACTAAGGCTGCGCACGAAGCAGCTAAAGTTAGAAGAGACGACGAGGACGTATTCTGGTCCGGGAATCTTGAGGTCTCCGCGCAGCAACCTACGGCACTCTATCAATCCGAACGCTATTGGCGATAGGTTCCATGACTATATTTTTCAAAAGAAAGCGAAGACTATGCCAAGAACAACGACGAGTGATGAGTCTCATATTCACAGACGAATTATCAAACAGCGCCCGTAATTACAAATCTCTGAAGATGTCATTTTGCAGTATGTACATGAACTTGTGAAACTGCATACGATGAACAAGAACCGGCCAAGACAATCACACGTCTGTCTCAGTGCAAAGTACCGCAAAAAGGCTCGTAGCAACCCGCCTGACAGCCCCGCTGACCTGAGCAACCTACTCAAGCAAGCGAAGCAGTATACGCGGAAGTGGTGAACACAGCGTTGGAGCCCACGAAAGGCTCTGTTCCGGCGCCAATGCTCTGCAGGATCTGGGAAGAGGGGAGGCCCTGGCTGTCGACGAGATACGTGAGGAACGCCTTGAGGTCACCGCTGAAGCTCTGGACGTTGCTAGGAGCCACAAAGCTGAAGACGGTCATCTGACCGTTGACGCCCTTGTAGAGGTTCCACGTCCGGCCGGCGACCGACGGGGTGGCGATGGTGCCGCCGGTAGAGCTGATGGGGCCGGCACCGCCGTAGGAACCGAGCCAGATCATGATCTCGTACTGGGGGGCGCCGCTCGCCGTGGAAGAGGTGAAGAGGTCGTAGGCAACGTTGGTCACCATACCGCTCCCGGAATAGCTATGTGCGAGTGAGCGTTCGGATTCTCTCTCCCAATACGATGCAAGCGGGGCGCAAAAATGGAAAACCAATCGAAGCGTACCTCCAGTTCCAGGTCGACGGGATCTTGCCAATGGCGCCCAGGGCCTTCTTGCTGATGTCGACGACGGCGTTGGCGTACGACTTGACGTTGTACTGGCCGCCCGTCCAGTTCCAGGCGGTAGACCACACCAGGTCGCCGCCGGACAGACCGGTCAGGGTGGTGCACTGGCTGCCGGAGCCGGAGGAAGCGCCCCACAGGTTGTTGTAGACGGTGTAAGCGCCGGCGACGGCAGAGTCCCATTGACCGCAGTAGGTGGTCGCGCGCTTCTCGATGGTGGGTGTCGGGGTGGCGAGGGCCGCCAGAGGCGTGAAACCGAGGAGGGCGGAAAACTTCATGTTGTGCGGCGGTCGGCGGGAGCAAAAGCTGTTGGGGCGAGATCTTGCGGGAGTCAGAGTTGGGACGAACTTATTTGGTTGATTCAACATCAAGTGAACGATCCGGTAGGTTCGCGAGCCTTTTATAGCCCCCATGGAGATACTCGTTTCACATTGATAATTTAACGTCATCCTCAAAACCCCCCATCACTTGGCTTAATTCACACGTGAATACTCTACGCCCGCGCGAATCGATCAACCTGTTCATGAATCCCAATCGAAAAAAGGCAGCCCACCTTCCGCAATGGATGCGGAAGGGGATGTCACGAGAACCACTAATGCTCAAGGGGGTTCGGAGATAGTTTGATTGGGACCGCGCCATGTCCTCTCCCGATCTAAAGTTTGTGTTGGCTGTAATTCGACAGCATGGTGACATCGGGCTAACTCAATCGTGGGGTGCCATTGGCGGCTCCCCGGACTCAGCTCATAGAAACCACGAATCAGGGTGGCCCCAGGTGAACTCTTTCAGAACATGAATCGACCGGTGTAATGGATATGTTGACGTCTTACCAACACTCTACTTGAACCGCAAAACCTGATGAAAGTTGTCAACTCATGATCAATGGCCGCTTTACTTTCGACGGGCCTTTTGCTAGTCACGGTGTAATTTCTGGTGCTCGACCTTTCATGGTTCAGAACGACCTCTCGGTTTTGTAGAAGGCCAAGACCGAGTTACTATCTCATTACCGGCATTACTTGGCACTTCACCTTCTCAAGCACGGGATTCGAGGGGAATTTTCGTCCCCGGTACTGGAAATGTGACAGCCGGCAAATGCGGGGTCAACTACCGCGTCCGCCCTAAGAACTCCGACCCTGGAGGTGGGGTTGCAGGCGGGATCAATATGCGGCGATTGGCGGGATTCGTGATCACTGCGGAATATGGGGGAATACATCATGGATGTTGTTCACTTTGAGCCTCTGTCAAACGTGCATCTTTCCGCTCCCCTCTGCGTTCCGTCTTTATTGATTCCCTCGAGACTGCGCGCCTGTGATGGATCCCATCACGACCACACTAAAGCTGAGGATTTTGAGGGGCAGGCGAGACGGTTATCGTTTGTTGGAGATCGGCATCGGCTACGGTGCGGGCTGCTCCGTCGTCCGGTTTGTGGTCAATACTTACGTACGTTGATTGCCCCAACCCGCAGCGATCCGATTTTCCCTGCCTGGTGATTTTGTTCATGGTTTGTTCACGGCAATCCGGCTTGGCCCGGAGGTTCCTCGCCTTCGGTATTTGTATAAAGCGCCTATTTTGGACGAACCTAGAGCATCCACCCTTCTCAATGAAGGAACTGGCTTCCCAGCCAGGGTCTGGTGTTTGATGTCAAGCGTACCCAGTCCCCGGAAGAACGGGGCTTTGGCAAGCTTGACATTGGTTCTTGTCACCATACCTTCCTCCATCGGGATCTTTCTGGGTTTTCTCTGCTCTGGCTGGAAACAGGCGTCGTAATTCAGCCCCCAAGCTTCCATGGGGACGGCGAGACGTTTCAAAACATGAAGTCTTTAGTGAGTCAGCCCCATGACTGGCTTCAGCTTACACCGGTGGCTTCAGCTGCTTCTAGCCTTGGGGAGAAGGTCTGATTCACGCCCAACTCTCGTGCTCGCGTTAAACGTGCTGTACTGGGGGAAAAGAAATCAAGACTCGCAAGAAAAGTTATACAGCGAGTTGTGGGATTCTGACAGTTGATTCGTCTCAACTTTTGTTTGTTCTTCCTTACGCTGGTTCGTGAGGCTGAGAAACAACTGCCGTATCAAAAATGCGAGAACTGAGCAACTTGACAATATTTGCCTTTTCTGTGCGCTTGTCAAGCAGAACTCGTGGGCGGCAGCCTTTGAGAGGAGACGGTTTTACCAAACTTTTATTTGATTCTTCTCCGTATCTGTAGAGCTACCTCGCGTGGTCAGCGGTTCTTTCGGATATGAGATGTGAGCCTTGGCGTGAGCTCACTGGCGGGTTTAGATTGCGCCATTTCAGACGACACCAGCGAACGCCTCCCAACTGCTCGGGGGACTGGACGCGCGCCTCACGTCGACGTGCAAAAGAGACCCAAAGCCCGTACACTTCCCGCAATGTGGGACGATCGACCTGGTAGTTCTGTCTCAGCTGCACGTCTGGCCATTTCCTTGGTCCCTTCCTTGTCTCTGACCCGGGGACATGCGTCGTGCCTGGCCTTCTTGGTGGAGACCCCGGACGCGTCGCGACGGCGTCCGTGAGATGACGGCTTGTCGATAGTAGTCATGGTTGGAGGGAAAGGGGTGGAGGGAAAGGGGTGGCGGTAGCTCATCGTAGCGAAGGGTTCAGCTGAGTGGCGTAGCCGAAAGAACGGGCTTAACTTTAATCTGAGGACGTTGCTTTTGCAAGCTGGGGCGTGTGAGATGGGAAATTTAGTTATGAATGCACACGAGAGGGTCAATGTAGAGCCTTTTTTGGGGGAGGGGGGAGGGGTCTTCGATACGAACACCAGAGGATTGGAATTTGAGTTGTTTTGAATCCCTGAGGGCAACTCAACACCGCGCTGTCTTGCCTGCCGTGCGTTCCGATCGGAGCCGTCCAGGGACGGTAGGTGGAACTAGATGAAAGGTTCCACGTACCTGGGCGCTTGACTGGCGAAGCCCAGGAGCCTCAAACGTGCAAACGGGAGAGAGGGAAGGGTGGTGTAGGTGAAGTCGCACTGTGACAGGGGCTGCGAAGATACGGACTGAGACATTGGACGCTCATCGGCCGGGACGGCTTTTTGCAGCTTGGCTGGGCCACAATTGGATTGGCAGGTTGTGAGGAACGGGCACTACCGGGGGAAGAAGCCGGCAAGCGTAGCGCGGGTGAGATTCAAGAAGACTGGCAGCAAGTGTGTGTGTGTGTGTGTGTGTGTGTGTGTGTACGCCACCTGGTGGCTTGGCTTTCACGACGGGTTAGAATTGGCCTGGATGTCTATCTTGACACTTTAACGTGAGAAACTCGACAGACTGGGGTCAAGACAAGATGAACGCCGTGTGTCGGATGAGGGACTTACAAAACTTACCTAGGTTTGGGCCACTGGCTTATTCCCATTCTCTTCCACTGGTGCCAGGCGTGGCCGACGCGAGAGAACCACGCGTGTCTGGGAGAATGTGCTGTTTAAGAGAAGCTTTGGAAGGGGAGCTTTGAGAAAAGCTTTGTCGGGCGGATAGGGGGATGTGACTAACGGCGGTTTGATATCGTTTGATCAACTCCAGTATGCTCAGGGCTGATCTTGTCCGTTTTCGCGTTCTTCCCGGTCGGAATATGCGACCACTTGTGCATGAGGGCTGCGACTGTTTCTCGTGGCGTCTTATGCGTTTTATCCTGAACCCTGCACAAATCCTCGCGTCTCTTTCACATGTGTGCTGGCTGACAGGCGCGGTCTCTTGAGGCTCGCTATACGCATGTCTCTCTCGCATCTGCAGGTCGACAGAATGGGAAAACTACGACTTCGTCTGGTGGTTAGTCTGTCTTTCTCTAGGAACGACACTACGGGGCGACGCTAGGGTATGCAGGAAACGAGATCCGGGGAATGCTGCGTCTGAAGTGTGAGTGGAGTGGTGTACATCCTGGTTAGGGGAGGAGACTTTACAAGATCCCCTTCCTCGGCCTTGGATTCTGCGACAACTCGGTCTTCTTGGGTGTGGTTGCAGGGCCTTCGGCCCCCACCTCAACTGAGATCCATG
>JAXISO010000352.1:0-35621 GCA_036785465.1 Colletotrichum agaves | reverse complement strand
AAAATACTTTATTTAAGTAAAAGTAATAATTTTAATAAATAATTATTTTTAACTTAATATTTTAATTATACTAAAATATTATTTATTAATATAAGATTATTATTAATGAATTATAAGAATTTTATTAATTATTATTTAAAAAGAATAAAAAATAATATTAATATATAATAATATTTTAAAAAAAAGTAACCTAAAGAAAAAAAATATATATTTCCTATTATTATTAATATAATAATACAAAATATACTAACTTTAATAAATTTATATATATATATAAAAATTTTATTATATTATATAAAAATAACTATTATAAAGGTAAGTATTTTATAAAATTATAATTATAATTATTTAATAAATTCAAAGTAAGTTATAAACTTAATATATTTTTTCTATCCTTATATAACTATAAAACCTATTATTCCTTATAATTACTATTATAGTAAGCCCCATCTTAGTTCTCTTTATTCTTATCCTTAATATTTAGTATAGTATTATAAGTACAAATAATTTTATAACTAGCCACAATAGTAGTTTAAGCCTTATAGGTATTTATATTAAATTAGTATTTAAATAAATTTAATTTAAAATAAATCCTAAATAAAACCTACACTCTCTAATAACTAAAGAACTACTATTTAAATATATAAAGTAATCCCAAATAATATAGTAATTATTATACTCTTTAGGAGAATAGTCTCTCTCCTTAATTTAATAAGTAGAATAAATATATACTACTATATATTCTACCTTTTCCTTTATAAAGATAAAATTAATTTATATCCTATAATAATAAATAACTTTTCACATTTTAATAAGGAAAATTAGTAAAATACTTATAATTCTATTTATATTTATAAGAAGGGGCTTCTTCTAAGAACCCTAGTAAGTCTTAGTAAACTTTTAAGAATTATTAAGTTTAATATCCTAGTTATATCCTAGTATATATAAATTCTTAAAGTACTTTATAAAAAAGGAGTTTAATTATAATACTATACTTAGAAAAAATTAATATACTATAGGTAAAAATCTTATTACTACTAAATAATACACTAACTATAAATAGAGTATACTTAAGCTTATAATAAGTTTAAATATACTTATAGAGAAAATTTATACTCTTAAATATATAATTCTATTTTAAAAATATTAATAATAAATATTAATTTATTTTTAAATAAATTCTTATATAAATATAAAATTCTTTATTATTAAATTCCACACAATAATAAAGCTTACTAGTTATAATAATTAATTTACTATTATTATTAGTCTCCCAAGGTAATAATTAGGGGCAGCGCGTTTTTCCTCCCTTATTCTTATATTACTAGTAAAATACTTAAAATAAAAAAAATTAGATTTAATCTTAAATTAATCTTAAATTAAATTAAAACTAAATTAAGAATAAAAAACTTATAAAAGATTTATAACTAAGTATAATCCTTATATACTTTTTAAATACTTAATAAATACTTACTAATAAAGCTAATTCTAATATTTTAATTAGAAAATTAATAAATTTATTTAATTTTAATTATAAATATAATTACTAAAGAAAATAAAATTAATTTAATAAGTTAGAAATTAGGTTTTAACTTATATAATATATAGGCTTAAGTACTAAAATATTTAGGGCCACTCTTATATAGATTTTTTAACTAATTAAATTTAAGCTAAAGTAAATAATTAATAATATTTAATTAAAAAAAGTAATTTATATAAAAAATACTTTTTTAAACTTAAATCCAACTTATAAAAGGAAATAAAAATATAATATTCTACTCCTTAATAAGTTCTTATATAATAAATATAGTATAAATTTAGGAAAATTAATTAAAAAGAGATTATAATATATTTAATTATATTTAAAAATCTAATAAGTTATATATTATAATATATTTAATCCCTTTAAAAAATAGAGTAAACTATATATTATAATATATTTAATCCCCCTAAAAAATAGGGTAAACTATATATTATAATATATTCAATCCCCCTAAAAAACATAATAAATTATATATTATAATATATTTAATCCCCCTAGAAAATAAAGTAAATTATATATCACAATATATTTAATCCCCCTAAAAAACACAGCAAACTATATATTATAATATATTCAATTTACCCAAAAAACCTAGTTAGCTTAATAGCTACTCATTTTAACAGTTCCACAGCCCTTACTCCACCACATCCCTTAGGTCAGTTCAACTTTTAGTGGAGGCTCGGATGAAGGAGGGTAACAATCCTCGGGTGAGGTGTATTCTCAAACCAAAAGCATCACGATCGGCCGTTCAGTTGGTGGGGGTTCCGTTGGTGGGGGTTCCGTTGGTTGAGGTGGGGTCTTATATATTGAAACCATAATGCTCAATGGAACTGACTGTTCAAAACTCTGGAAGGCAACTAGTCCGATCAGGATTAAATAAGCTCATTGTCCTTGAGGCCTATGGTTTCCGCAACCACGCACCCCAGCTTGGTAAAGCTCAGTGTTGGTGCTAACAACTGCTGGAACGGATAGTCCAGGTCGAACCCCTGGAATAACCAGGTCCTCATCTCTGCACGAATTATACTATCCAAACCGTCGCTAGCAATCGAAGGTCCATCCAGCTCAATGTCCTCGACGACATTCATAAATACGATGGAGATCCGTTTCGCAACATGTTTCGCAATGGCTCGGACGCCGCCGTCGTAACCCTCCCCTTTCAACGCGGCCTTCACTGTCTCTGTGAAGCTCCCCTCCCCCCACCGGAGCTGCCGCTCGCCTTCTGCTTCCCGGCAGCCTCGACAGCGTTCCGTACATGGCCGAAGGGAGCATCGCGATAGCAATAGAGGTCCAATCTGTTTTCGCTTGCGGCAGACGTGATGGTGGCACAGAGACGGGGCGCCTCGGTTCCCATGAAGACGGTGCCGCTGGGCGCCATGGCGACTGCAAAGCCGCGAATCATCTCATCCTCGTCAATGCCGTAGAGACCCTTGCGCATCAGCGACGCTTCGAGCCCGCCTGTTTCAGCGACAACGCCGACTCCCAGCACTATGGGCAACACCAACACCATCGCAGGAAGACCCTGCGCCGATCGGACTCGGGCCAGAGACTCGAGAACACCGTTCGCCGCGCTGTAGTTGCTCTGACCAGTGTTACCCAGCAGGGCAGGAATGGAGCTTGTCAGTACAAAGAAGTCGAGGTCAATGCCGGGCACGTCTTGAAGTACGTTGTGAAGTGACACGGCGCCCCCCGCCTTGGGGGTGATGGACGCTTCAAAGGTGTCGTAGTCCATTTGTTCGAACATACTATCCTACCGATGCCAGCTAGAATCTCTTGAATACGCCGCTGCGGGGTCTTACCTTGAGAACCATGGCTGCGTACACAGCGCCACGAATCTGACGTTTGGCGACAACTTGGCTAATGACTCTCCTGATGGCGACTGTGTCAGACAATTCTGCGCGGAAGACGTTGGCTGAAGCACCGGCCTTCTTGATCTCCTCCATGACTTGTGCAGCCTCTGGTTTGTCGGCCCCAGACCTCGAGACGAAGACGAAGTCGCGCGCTCCCGGTTCCATCATACGCTTCGTGAGACTGCGGCCGAGTCCGCCAAGGCAACCCACGAGGAGGTAGGCCGCATCATGCGAGAGACGACAGGAGATTGTAGGAGGGATCATCTATCAGGCGCAAGATCCATGCCAGTAAAAGTCATCATCCACATGCCTTGAGCAGACTTTGATTGGATTAGTGCCCACCTTGGATAATGATTCCCCTGAGCGAAAGTCGACAGTTCGCATTTTACTGTTTTGTTCGTAACCTAAGTGAAACCATGTTGGAGAAGAATTCCTTGATGCTGTTGAATTTCGGCGATGCAACGCTCTAAGAGCTGTCGCGCAGGCATGGAGCTAGCGGGCTTTGTGACGAAGGAAGCGCCTCTCGCGAACGGCGCTGCATCCGGCATTAAGTGCCTAGTCTCGCTGTTTAGCAGCATGAACCGAAACGAAGACGGATTTCGCCTCCAGACTTTTCGGCTCCTGTTTACAAAGTCGTAGGCCAAGGCTGCCGCCGCGAGCTTCTTTATTTATAGATGCTTGGTGATGGCCTCGACGTCGAAAACTAAGCTTAGGCATAGTAAATAAAGTCTAAGCTAGAAATACTTGATACTTCTTTTTAAATATCTCTTTTAAAGACTATAGTAATTCTCTATTTATAAAAACTATTCATTACTATAAAGTTACTAATATTATATAGCTAATAGCTTATAAAGATTTAAAATATTATATAGAAGGTTAAGTATATAAAGAGACTAATTAGCTATCATATTAATAAATAACTACTGCGTTAATAAATAGGCAGCGCGTCTAGAATACCCCGTTCAGTGTTGCATTTGTATATGTTCGCTATGTTGATACTCCGGGCTATTATTCTCTACACTGCTCGGTCAAGGCTGCAGTCCACATACGAAAGTACCCAGCCAACAACATAAACTCAGCCACCAACTCTACAGGAGATGAAACTACGGCTATTATCTTTGAGCCACATGCTGATCCCGGCTCTGAACTCAGGACACGATCTGTCGCCGTACCAATTTCGTCGATCTGAAAGGTTCTCGCTCCTGATTCAGGCTTGGGATCACATGTGGCGTTATAACTAAGACAATCGCCAATATTACAATTCTCTAGATGATTACTCTGTTGGTTGCAATAATGATTTTAGGCTTGCGGCTGAGATAAGATGTGGCCTTATAATTCAAAAAGCCAAATGAACCATTTAAAAAGAATAGGTTGGTTGCTACGAAGCAATTGATATAGTGTACTTGTTAAACATGCTGCTTGCGGAGTAGGACAGCCCTCACCACAAATAAGTCTACATACTTTCTAGTCTCCTGAGAGAACCTGGCGAGACCGTAGCTGTGGAAGTAACTGAGGTTTTTCCTATACTCTCCCTATTACACTAGTCTCTTACATGCTGGCATGCTGAAGTAGGGTTACGAATTCATCGCTCGAGCCCCTTATAATCCATCGGTGCAGCCAGATAACCTCAGCAGCCTTTAGGTCCTCCACCCATCCAAAGCTTGCCATCTCGATAGCTATAGCCTAGCCACAAGCCCTCACAAGAATCATACCTTGCATATCCAGAATCTTATTCATGACCTCTTGACAGCTGGAACTTGCTAAGAGTTATCAGAAGCTTGCCATGCCGGCATTTCAATATGTCAGTCAAGACGATGGAGCCTGGCCCTCTGAAAAGCTCAAAACCAAGTATTCATTTTGTCTGTTTTTCTATCTTCATCTTCTTCCCTAGGTAAGGACGGCAAGACACGGCTGACTTGTTGCTAAATACTAAAGGGCACTTTTTACATACTTGCTTCCTTTAGCAATTTCGCCACTCAAAACCTCCATGCTCTTGTTGCCCATGATTTCCAAGACAGAAACCGAAGACCCGCACTCGCTGGCAAGGTAGTTCCGAATCTCCATGGCCACCAGCGAGTCCACGCCGTAGACGTGAACCGGCTTGCCGACGTCGATATCAGGCTCTGGGATGCGCATCGTGCGGCTAATCCTCTTGACCAGAGCGTCGCAGATGATTTCGGCTGCCTCCTCCGGGCCCTGGGCAGACTTGAGAGCAAGCGTCACCGACACTGCCCCGTTCTGGTCCGATGCGCCGTCCGCTGCGGCCCCCGACTCGCCGCTTGCCGACCGTAGCTGTCGGAACAGCGGCGACTTGATGAAGGTCGGCTCCGGCAGCCCGCGCTCCTTGAAGACGGACAGCGGCGCCAAGCCGACACCGATCTGGGGCTCGCCCTTGGACACGGCGCGGTCCGCGTCGAGGTGGAACTCGACCAGGCTGAGGAACTCGTCCTCGCGGATGCCGTCGTGCGCGTAGAAGAAGAGCGGGTTCTTGTTGAGCGTCTCCTGGTTCTCGGCGACGAAGCCCACGCTCATGACGTTGCACAGATCGATGCAAGTCGCCGCCAACCCCTTGGCGCGCCGGTGTATCGCAAGCGCGTCCTGGAACGTGTTGCCCGCCGCGTAGTTGGACTGACCCCGGTTGCCGACGAGCCCTGCGACGCTGCCCAGCATGACGAAGAAGTCCATGTCCGCGGGCAGATGCTTGTGGAGGTTCCAGGTGCCTTGCACCTTGGGGCCGACGCACTCTTCCCACTGCGCGTGCGACATGAACTCGAACGCCGAGTCGCGCAGCTGCATCGCGCCCTGGATGACGCCGGCGACGCGGGGGAAGCCCAGCCGTGTCAGCTCCGCCAGCGCCGCGACCAGCTGTGCTTCGACGGCCACGTCGCACTTGAGCGCCGTCGCACGCACGCCCATGTCGGCCAGCTCGGCGAGCAGCTGGCGCGTCGTCGCGGCCTCGGCGCCGCCGCGCGAGAGGAACACCAGGTTCTTGGCGCCCTGCGCCGGGCCGGCCATCCACTTGGCGATGGACCGCCCGAGCCCGCCGGCGCCGCCGGGCAGCAGGTAGGTCGCGTCGGGCCTCAGGCGCGTGGGCGCAGGCGGCTTGGGGACGACCTTGACGAGGTCCTCGGGATGCGCGGCGAGGACGACCTTGCCCATGTGCTTGCCCTGCTGCAGGATGCGGAAGGCCTCTTCGATCCTGCCGAAGCCGTACACGTTGAGCGGTCTGCAGGCGTGGAGCTTGCCGGCGGCGTGCAGGTCGACGACGGAGCGCATGATGGACGAGGTCAGCGGCCGCGCCGAGCTGGCTATCTGGGCGAGGTCGACCGCGGCGAAGGTGGCGCACCGGCTGAAGGGGAGCATGTCGATCTTGCCGTTGGCCATGATGTCCCGTTTGCCAATCTCGATGAAGCGCCCGAACATGGCGATACAGCCAAAGGAGGCACGCAGCGCTTCGCCCGAGAGGGAGTTGACAATCACGTCGACGCCCTTGCCACGCGTCATGCGCATGATGCCGCTCGCGAAGGACAGGTCACGGCTGCTGAAGATGTGGTCCTCGGCGAGCCCGTACTCGTCCATCAGCAGCTGCATCTTCTCGCGCGACGACACGGTGGCATAGACTTCGGCGCCCAGATGCTTGGCCAGCTGGATCACAGCCTGGCCTGTGCCGCCCGCCGCGGCGTGGACGAGGATGGTTTCGCCCGCTTTGAGACGCGCCACCTCGTAGAGACAAAAGTAGGCCGTCACGAAGACGACGGGGATGCCGGCGGCCTCTTCGAACGACATGCTGTCGGGGATCTTGGCCACGAGGTCTCGGGGCGCCCTCGTCCGCGTCTGGAGGCAGTTGTTCTCGCCGTTCCAGACGGTCATGACGCGGTCGCCGACCTTGATATCCGTCACCTCGGCGCCGACGTGGGTGACGACGCCGGCGCCCTCGTAGCCGAGAATGTTGTTCGCCAGCTCGCCCATGGCCACCATAACGTCGCGGAAGTTCAGGCCCGCCGCCTTGATGTCTACTTGGACCTCGCCGCCCCCGAGAGGCTGCTGCGCGCCCGGCCAGTCGATGAAATGCAGCTTGTCCAGGTTTCCCGGCCCGGACGTGTGGAGCTTCAGGCTGCGAGTCGGATCGGCACCAAAGGCCTCCAGCCGAGGCTGGAGCACGGTCGTCCTCTGTGTGATGAAGTCGTTGACGGGGGGAGCGGCGATGATCCGGGCCGTCTGGATGAAGCCCCCGTGGTCATGACCACCACGGCCGACCGGGTTGACGAGGTAGTCGGCATGGCGATCCGGTGACAGGAAAGGTCCGCCGAAGTGATGCTTGAAGACTTTGACGACGTTGGAGGCAACGAGCGCGGCCTCGGCAGAGGGCAGGTGCATCAGCAACAGGTCCGAGCCGTCCAGGTCTCTCTCCCAGCGCACCGTACGAAGGAGGCCGGGTATCATGGCCATGTGCGGGTTCTCGTGCGGGTCGAGAGTGAGCCACAGCAGCCCTCCGGCCTTGGTCAGTAAGTGGCGCAGCAGCGCGAACTCGGCCTCGCTGAAGGACGACGAGAGGAAGGGCGCGGTGGCCTCCATGGTCGCGATACAGCACGTGTTGGCCAGTTCGTGCTGGGCCAGATCGGCGAAACGAACGACGCTCACGTCGAGCTTGGTCACCTGTGACACGGCAGAGGCCACGGACGTAGCCAGGGACACGTCGTCGTCCTCGGGCGTCGGGTGCGCAATCACAAACACGCGGCGGAGGACGTCGTCCTCGTCGAGCTGTTGCTTGCTGGTGGCCTCGTCGTCGGGCGGGCGCGTCGCCACGACCATGCTCTGCACGTGGAGCTCGTCCTTCTCCGAGTCCTTGAGCTCCAGGACGGTCTCGGAAAAGCCGGCGTCGCGCAGCACCCGCTCCCACCCCTTTCCGTCCAGCAGCGGACCCCAGGGGCGGAAGTCCTCCTGGGCAGCCCACCAGCCCGCAAGCATGCCGAAGACCAGAGGGGACTCGAGACACTGCAGCTCGGTCGTTTCCTGGAGGAAGAGTTTGCCCTGCGGTTTCAGGAGGCTGTTGACGCGGGCCATGGTCTTTGTGATGTCCGAGGTCGCGTGGAGACAGTTGGCCGCGATGATCAGGTCGTACGAGGCCAGGTCGAAGCCCTGCTCCTCGACGTCCCTGTCAATGTCCAACGTCTTGAACTCCATGACGCCGCCAGCCTTCCACTTGCTGAACTTGGTCGCGGCGCTCTCGAAGAAGCTCGGGCTGATGTCGGTATACGTGTATTTGAGCAACCGGGAGTCTCCGATGATGCGGGTGCCCGTCGGGCAGATGGCCTCGAGGATGCTGGTCGTCGTCCCGCCGGTGCCGGCACCGATTTCCAGGACCTTGAGGTCTGCGCCGCGCTTATGGCTCAGCGTCCTGGCATACTCTCCCATCAGAGCGTGGATCTTCTGCGTTCCGATCGCGACACGGTAAACGCGCTCGAGCAGGTCGTCCATGCCGAACAAGAGGTGCAGTCCGTCTACCTCGCCGCGGAGAATGGGTGCAATGTTGCGCCCCATTCGACAGATCATGGCCGCCTCGGGATTGCCTGACGCCTCATACTCGGCAAGGAACTTGTCGCGTGCCGCGGCGTCTTCCACAATAGCCGGCCACGAGGCCACCTGGCGGAGCACCTTGTGGTTCTTGTAATCGTCGGCGATCAGGCGCAGCCAGCCGAGATATTTCTTCAAGTGTTCGGGCAGCGCGTCTTCGTCCGCGAGCGGCCGCGCCTCGAGGTCCCTGACGGCCTCGGTGATCCAGATGGCGCACGCCAGCTGCACGTCTCCGAGCTGCTTGACGGCGCTCTCCTCGAGCACGGGCGTCTCCAGCGGCTGCAAAACCCGGCGCACGCAAGCCTCGGCCTCGCCATTCGCCTCCAGAATGTCCACGTCCGGCTTCCAGTCCAGGTTGAAGCAGATCTCACGCCTGTTGCCGGCCGCGTCGCCCGCCGTCGTGCTGTGCTGCAGAGGCACAGCCTCGATGCCGCGCATCACAACCCTGACGGGCCTCTCGGCGTCGGGGTCGGTGCTCCAGGCCGTGATGTCGGCCTCGGCCTTCTTGTGGCCGACGCGGCCGGCCGCGGCGTGCACCGTGAGCTCGGCGCCGGGCCGGGCCTCAATGTCGGCGCTGACCCACACGCTGCGCAGCGCGACCGGCACCATGGGCTCCGTCAGCCGTTCTGCCGAGGCTTGGAGGGCGAAGATGAAGGACTGCATGATGCTGTCGAAAACGGGCGGGTGGATGACCGAAGGGGCGAGCGCGTGGCTCGGCATCGCCGTGGCAATGTCCGGGATGCGGATGGTGGCAAGCGACTGGCCGGTCGTCTTGTTGTTGTTGTTGTTGGAGTTGGAGTACATGCTGGCAACGTTGCGGAACAGGGGCCCGAATCCGAGGCCGATGCGCTCGAGCTCGGCGTAGCGGCTCGGGAGAAGCTCCGTCTGCGACGCGGTGCAGGCCTGGGTCACGGTGGACAGCAGCTCGCTGTAGTGGCGTCGTCGTTCCCGTGCCTCACGGCCGCCGTCGACGACGCCCGTGGCGGTGTCGGCGACGGTCTCGGCGGCGATCTGGCCACGGCTGTGCTCCAGCCAGGTGTCGTCGTGGGGGCTGAAGGACGTGACCTTCCACTCCCACCATACGCTGCTGTCCGACTGGCGCGACTCGGCGACGCGCTTCATGGAGAACATGGTCTCGGTGTGCTCGTCCTCGCTGACCTGCAGCGCCCGCGAGATGGTCACGTCGCGCAGGTTGAAGCCCAGCGGCACCTCGCCCTTGTCGCTGTACAGCTGGCGCACGGCTTCGATCGCCATGACCAGGTACGTCACGCCGGCGACGATGATGCTGTCCGTGACCTTGTGGTCCCGGAGCCACGGGACCTCGGACACGCGGAGGTGGTTGCGCCACCTCGGGGCGTCCGGGTCCCAGTCCCGAACGGGGGCCCCGAGGATGTCGTGCCGGGCATGTTTGCGGAACCGCCACGCGCGGCTGGTACGCGATTCCAACCAAGAATACGTCTCCTTTGAGTGAAGGAATGGGTACGGGGGCAAGTCCACCAGCATGGCCTCGCTTCCGCCGCCGCCGTTGTTGTTGACCTTGGCCAGGTCGATCGGTAGGCCTGCCGCGGCCAGCGTGCCGACTGCGTGCAGCGCAGTGGCGCACGCGTCCTTTCCGCGGGTCAGGACGGACACGTATCGCAGGGCCGCGTGGTTCGGGTCGTTGAGGACGGCGTCGCGGGCAGCCGCCTGCAGCGCGCCGTGAGGGCCGATCTCGACCATGTGCGACACGGGAAGCTCGGCGCCGCCGCCGACCTTGAGCTGCTTTTTGGCCACGTTGGAAGTGCACAAGGCCACGAGCGCCTGCGAGAAGCGCACCGGAGACACGAGGTTCTGCACCCAGTAGTCGGCGTTGGTCATGTCGCTCGCCGCTATCAGACCTCCCGTGACCGAGGACACGACCTGCACGCCGGACGACGACGACGACGACGACGACGACGACAGCGGCGCCCGGTCAACCGCCGGAGGAGCAGCAGCAGCAGCAGCAGCAGCCCGGAGCGTGCCCATCAGCGACCGGTACTCGTCGGACACGGGAACCATGTGGCGCGAGTGGTACGCCTTGGCCACGCGCAGCTTGCGCGCGAAGAGCTTCATGCCGCTCGCGGCTTCCACCAGGGCGTCCACCTTGGCCTCGTCTCCCGAGATGGTGAGGCTGCGCGGCGAGTTGTAGCAGGCGATGACCAGCTCCCCGTCGGCGCCGAGCTTCTCGTTGACCCGGGCGATGAGGGGGGCCGCCTCTTCGGCGGTGCATCCGACGGCCATCATCGCGCCACGCGTCTCGTCGGCCGCCGGCTTGGCGCTGACGACGCCGCGGTAGTAGGCGACCTTCCACGCCGACTCCCGATCCAGGGCACCCGCGGCGTACGCGGCCCCGATCTCGCCGCTCGAGTGCCCGACCACGCGCTTGGGCGCCAGGTTCCAACTGGCCAGCAGGTCGACCAAGGCGACCTGCAGCACGGTGCACAGCGTCTGCGAGTACAAGGGCTGGTCGATCTTGGTGTCCTCGGCGCCGCGCTGCGTGAGCTCCTCCAGCACGCTGAATCCGCTGCCGAGTGTGCCGCCGATGAACCTGTCGGCCTCGGCGACGCTCGCCCGGAAGACGTCGAAGACGAGGAGCTCGCGGCCCATGGCATACCACTGCGCGCCTTGGCCGGTGAAGATGAAGGCCGCGGCGGGCGTGCTGGCTTTGCCGGGACGGACAGCGTTGGTGATGGTGGTGGGATCGGTGAGCGCCGCGAGGAGGGACGTGGCCGAGTCGGCAGTGATAGCGAGGCGCCAGGCCAGGCGTGAGCGCCGCTCCGAAAGCGTCATGGCGAGCCTGGAGAGATATGCGTCGTCCATCTGGCACGCTCCCTTCTCTCCGGCCTGCTTCTGCAAGTGCTCCGCGAGGCTGGCGACGACCCGCGAGATGCCTTCTTGATCGTTGGCGGAGAAGATGAAGACTTTGTGGCTTCCTGGCGCAGCCTGCTGCGACGACGTCATCTCGTCCTTGTCCTTGCCGGGGCTTTCGGGTGCCGCCGCCAATGTTGCCGATTTTGTTGCATGTAAGTGGCGCCTCTCACCCAGACCCAACTTGTCTAGATAGCTTTTCGCATCGTCCAGCACCACGTGAGCGTTGGTGCCGCCGAAGCCGAAGCTGTTGATACTCGCCCGCCGGACCCCCGAGGGACCTGCCTCGAACGGAGTCGGGACCAGTGGCAGCTTGAGGCCCCATCTGTCAATGGGTATTCTGGGGTTGATCTTTTCAAAGTTGGTGTTGGGCGGTATCACCCCGTTTTCCAGCGCCAAGACCGTCTTGATGACTTGCGCCATGCCGGACGCCGCCTCGACGTGGCCAATGTTCGCCTTGACGGCGCCCACGTACAGCGGCGGCCTCTCGGCCGCCCCCGGTCCGCCACGCTGGAAGACGGACGCGATGGCGCTGGCCTCGATCGGGTCGCCGGCCGGCGTGCCCGTGAAGTGGCCCTCGAGGAAGCCGGTATGGTCCGGGTCGAGCTTGTTGCGGGAGTAGACGTCCCGTATGAGGCACTCCTGCGCCGCTTTGTTGGGCAGCGTGATGCCGCCGGTGCCGCGGCCGTCCGAGTTGACGCCCGAGCCCCGCAGCACGGCGCGGATCACGTTGCCGTCGCGGATGGCCGCCGACACGGGCTTGAGGATCAGCGTGCCCACCCCCTCGCCGCGCCCGTACCCGTTGGCGCGCGCGTCGAGCGAATAGCACTTGCCGTCGGGTGACACCATGCCGAGGCCGCTGGCGCGGTACATGAACTCGGGGGACTCGATTATGTTGACTCCGGTGATTATAGACTGTGTTTCGGGGTTGGCTTCGTCAGTTTGATGCGCTTTCGGGCGGATTCGTCGACCGCCGCCGTGTTTGCCCCAATGGAAGGATCATGAGGACGTTACATACCATATCGCTGAGACCAGCGCGCAGGTCCTGAGCTCCTGTGTGCAACGCCACGATGCTGCCTGAGCAGGCCGTGTCCAGAGTGAAGCTGCTGCCTCTCAGGTCGTAGAACCAGCTTACCCGTGCCGCGAGGATGGCCGCGCTGGTGCCGATTGGTTTATACTTGACAGACAAGTCGGGGTCTTCTTGCAGGATGGAACGCACGTCGTCGGTGAAGACAGCCGCGAACACGCTGGTTTTGCTTCCTTTCACGTCTTCGAGTCGGAGGCCGGCGCTCTCCATTGCCTCGTAAACATTTTCCACTAGAGGTTTTGGGTGGTAAGCCTTGTGGTGTTTACAGTTTTCTCCTTTTTTTTCCCTCCTTTTCTTTTCTTCTTTCCTCTTTCTCTAAGGGGCCTGTTTGCAGGCAAACTCGCCCAAACTCACGCAGCTGGGTTTACAAAAAAATCACCTACTGACTATCCGCTGCTGGAGATCCATTGTTTCTGTCTCTCTGCGGGTGATGTTGAAGAAGGCGGCGTCGAACTGCTTGCCGTTCTGCTCGCCGTCGCGCAGGAAATGTCCGCCCTTCACCGTGTTGCTCCCCGCGCGCTCCTGCGACGGATGGTAGTGTGCGTCCTGGTTCCATCTCGACGCCGGGACTTCGGACCAGGCCGACTTGCCGTCCATCAGCAGATCCCATAGTTTCGAGGGACTCGTGGCGTCGCCGGGGAAGCGGCAGGCCATGCCGATGATGGCGATGTCTTCGTCGAGACCGTGAATCGTGGACCCCATTATGTCGTCTTGTGGATGTGAGAATATAGTTTATACAATGTACAAGAGGGTGAGGAACTAAGGTAGCTGGGTACGGAAGGGGACGGTTAAGTTATATCAAGTAGTTGAAACCTGGGACATCATACTTCTATGAAACTAGATAGCAACCGGTTGTTGGACGTGACTCTCTTCACATTGAATCGACCAACCATCCAGCATATAGTGATCCCTTGGCTGGAATGGGGCGCCTTGGTCCAAATGCCCCTCATCCGAATCACCCCTCATCCAAAACACCCCTCATCCAGATAACCCCCCGCATTGGAACTACTTTGAATCTGATCATCTTCAAAGCGGTGTGATGGATACCCTACAGCTCTAGCATCTACCAAAAATATGACCCCGTCTAGGAACTTCTGCCACACATAGCCTCACAGGCCTGAGTCTCACTGATTGATAGGACCCCTTACGACTAACCCCCCTTCAAATGCGACGCATCCTGAATCGCCAAGCCCCACGGGTACCGGCGGATGACAGACAAATGCGGGCCCCAAAGGCTCATAACCGCGCACAGCGGGATAAGTCCACAGAATCACCACAGCCGATGGTCTTTCATTAAGACATTAATTTATCAAGCTTTCTGTCGAAATCGGTCATCTCTGTATTGTACTGTTGTTACCACGAGACTGCGGGAATTTTCGCCCCTGAATATAAGGCTTATTATCAATGTTATAAATATAGTCGCGGATTAACTATTCTATTAAATGTATCTCTTGGATTTAATATACTGCCTTTAGGGTTATTAATAAATAATTTAATATACTCTTATAAATATTATTATATACTCTAGGTAATTCTATTTATATTATAGAAGTATTATTTCTCTTTATAATAGTAAGAATTAAATACTTATTAAATTAAATAATTAGTACTTATAATTATTATATATAATTAATAACCTTATTAACTCTTAAGCTTAATAATACTTTATTACCTTTAATTAAATCTATAAAGTAAATAATATTCTATTATATTTTTAATTAATTATTTTCTATTCTTTTATTTTATTTTCAGAATTATCTATAACTATATATATATTTTCTTAAACCTATAACTAAACCTATACTATTAATTACTAGTACCTATTTACTTACCTATAAAGTATAGTACTCTTCAATAAAGTCTTTCTCTTTTCTACTAAGTTTATAAATAGATCTATTATTAAATTCTTTAGTAAGTTTATTCCCTTTTTAAATTAACTTTATTTAATAAAACTATTCTTATTTTAATTAGTAACAATGCTTTTATTACTTTACAGAGTAAAGCGACTTCTATAATTAATAAAAGATCTTAAGTTTTAATAAGATAAAGAATAATAATAATAGTATTGGTAATAAGAAAAGGTTCTCTTATTATAAGTTTAATATTCTTATATTTCTTTGAAATACTTATTAATAGGATCTATTATAAAAGAATATATTAATTACTCTTATTAGTTAAGAAATAAGATTATTATAAACTATACTAAAATCTATGAGCCAATTAAGAAAAAGAAGAGAAAGGCTATTATTATTAAGAAACATATCTAAAATACATCTCTTAATTAAGGCAAGCCTATTATTAATTATAGTTTAAATACCTTAAATAGCTATAATAGTACTAATAATAAGATTAAGGAGTATAATCCCTATTTTAACTATTTATTATTCTTTATTAAAACTGCTAGTAAGGTTAATATATATTATAAGGGGTTTTATAAGTATTATAAGTTTTATATATATAGTAATACTTATTAACTAAAGATAATATTTATTATTTACTTTTATTAGAAGTGTTATAATATATATATATATCTAGACCTATTTATTTTTTATATTACTTTTACTATATATATTTAATAACTTTAAAGGTTTATATTAAAGTATTAAATATAAGATTTAAGGCTTAAGATTATATAATGAATAATAGGAAGAAATTAAGTCTTTAACATAGAATAATATCATTATTAAGGTTATTAACGTATTTATATAGTTTAAAGAGGTCTCTTTTATACTTATAATTATAAAGTATAGTAAAGGAGTAGTAAATTATTCTTTTGAGTAATAACCTTATTAATTTATAATATTTAAAGTATTATAAAGATAAAACTAAATTACTAATTAGTATTAGATTTTAATAAATATATAAGTAGATTTTATATATATATATATATATAATAGTTAATTTAAAAATAGTTTATATTATATCAGAGTATATAATAATAATAGTATTAAAACTAAATAACTATAAAAAGAATTATATATATTGAGACAGGGCAGTGAGATCTACCATTACAAGGAGGCTTATTAAGCAGCTTAGTCAGTTATTTATTACAGATAGAATCCCACGGAGGGACAGAGATAGAGTTAGCATCATCATCAGCACAATAGCACAAGCAACACAGCAGTTTAAGTTCAGTTTTCTCAGCGAATTATTATTCTTTTAATTAGATCTTTTAGGATTGCGTCTGTAATGATGTATCCAGTTGTTTTAAGCTCTTTTCCTTTGTTCTAAGGCCTATGGGTGCAAAACTGCAATACTGCAATACTCTCATATAGATGTGTGGGTGTGTGTAGTTTTGTTGTTCTTTGCTCCTATAGTGTCCTTAGCCCGTTTCAATATATATAAATATATAATCTTCTAATTCGTCCGAGATTCTACTATAATATAGATTATATTTCTAATATAATAGTAATTTTAATATATAAAAGCTTTAATATATTTACTTTAAAGACTTTTATATTATAAAGTCTTTAATAAGAATATATAATATAAAAGACTTTTATTTAAAGAATTATTAAGTAATTTATAAACTTATTAAATAGTTAAGAATTATTAAATAGTTTCTTTTATTTATAAGTGAGTAACTAAGAAACTTTATATTCTTTAAATATAAATTTAGTTAGGAAACTGTTTTTTAAATTAATAATTAAATATAGTAAAGGAATTTTACCCCTTTATTATAAGCTAATATTACTTAAATAGCCTAGGAAAACTTACTCTTCCTTAAGTATAAGTATATAATAATATAAATTAAATAATTTCTTATTATCTTCTTAATTATATTAGTATACTTACTTATAATATACTTTATAATAATTATAATAGTTTTCTTAAACAAACACTAATATATAGTATTATAGTAGTATATACATTTATTCTCGGGACAATTAGCAGTAGTGTTATTAAGGGAAAGAGTAGTAATGTCACGAATAGTTAAATTAACTAGGCTGGCGCGCTGGAGTGTACTGTATTAAGTGAATTCTAAGTTAAAGAGGAGAAAAAAACTCTACTATAGGGTGGGCGCGAGATCCTAGCCTTATAGGCTAGGGCTCGCGAGGCCCTACTTATATAATTATAGTTATATAACCCGTAAGTTAGTACCCCAGGGATCTAGGAGACACCCTAGAGACTAGTATTATAATATTACCCCCCCCTTTAATAATATTACTATCCATAGTAAAACCCCTCACTTAATTAGTATAATAAAAACTCTCTCTTAAGTTACTAAATTATTATCTAGATACTTAGTAGGTATAGTATTAGTAGTAATAGTAGTAAACTACGTATTAAGCTACTTTAGTAGTCCTAGGCTCTATAAATTATTAGTGTGAAAGACTTAAAGTACTATAGGGGTATACTAGAAGCTCTCTATATTATACTAAGTTAGGTCCTTATTATATTCCTTCTAATTAGCCTAGTATTATAGCTTCCCTTACTATACTTAGAATACTATAATATAAGAGACTTTATACTCTAGTCTACTATTATGGGCTAGTTACTAGATGGTAACTCTGTGGTGCCGAAATGGTGTTATGCTAAACTTAGGGAGGGAAGGGAAGAGTTTGCACGGAGTGTGTAAACTCTACTGTGTTCTTATAGGGTTCCCTAGCAGGGCCCGCTCTAGTTATTATACACAAGCCCTAAGGCTTGGGCCTATGATATCCACTATTAAAGTTAATTAGTAGTAAGGGTAGCTCTATTTAACCTAGTAGGGGATCCTTAGTAGCCTTTTAAAGCTTATTAGGGTAGAATACTAAGTAATACTTATATTTAGTGGGTAGGTTAAGTACCTAGGTACCCCCCTTACTAATAACTTTAATAAACTAGGGGCTATTCTAAAGTAGGGATAACTTTAAGAAGTTTTTATAATATTAACTAAATATTAAAATATAAATTATATTACTTATTAAAAGATTATTTAGCTAATAATACTTATTAATTACTTATTTATACTACTCTTAAGTAGTAAATATATTTCCCTTTATAATATCCTATATAGTATAAAGTTAATTAACTAGATACTAGGTATTTATATAATTTAACTTCTCCCTAGTATTATTAAACTTAATTATATATTACTTTTAATTAAAACTTATCCACAGGGTATAACTATACTTTACCTTAAAGGGGCAGAGGCCTATTATTTTATTTAATAGAGTAGCCTATATAAAGTCTATAATAGGTAGTATTTTATTCTAATTATCCTAAAATTAATTAAGCTAGGGCTAAAAGTACTAGGTAAGGTACTAGTTTATAATTTTAGTCTAGTTATTAATTTTAGTATAAATTATAGTAAATAATTATAATTTCACCCTATAAATTTTATAAAGTTTATTCTAGAAGTTAGAAATAAATTATAGGCCTCTATTAAATATAATAATAACTAAGAAGCCTATATAGTAGAAAATATTAGTATAATATAGTTATACTATATTTTAAGTTATAATTATTTTATAATAAAGTAATAAAATACTCTTTTTTAATAGGTAATAAATAATTATAAATATATTATTAAATTTATAGTAGTTTAGTAAGTATAATATATAGTCTATAATAATATATTCCTATAGGTAATTAGGAACCTCTAGAGGGTAGAGCTCTCCTAGGGACTTATCCTAAGGCTTTTAGGTATAGTAGTATATATAATAATTCTATATATACTACTTAATATTTAATATAAGGTGAGGCTATTAGTAGTACTACTTAAGAATCTTTAGTATTTTATTTTACCCTAGGTAGGTAGTTAACTTCTATATATAGGCTTCCTAAATAAGTTATATTCATAGGTCCTCCTCTTCTAGGACTATGAGCTTCCCATTTATTACTAGAAGGCTATTATAAATAGCCTAATAGCTCTTTTCCCCCTTAGTTAAAACTTAAAGGGGCTATAAGAATAATATAGTAGTATCCTAGTTAAGTTAGAGTACCTATTTAATAAGGAGGTAACTCTTAAAGTCTTCTTCTAAGTTAAGAGTACTTACTAAAACCTTGGGGAAGTTAGTAGTAGTAAATAGTATCTCCTTTAGTTCTATAGTAGTTATTAAATTAAGATAATTCTATAGGAGTAATACCTATATTCTACTAGTATTATAAAGGGCTTACTAAGTATAGAGATCTTTATTTTTCTAAGTTAATATATTAATAAGGATATTTTCCTATTCTAGCTAGTATTTAATAATAAAGTTAAAACCTATAAAAATTCTAGCCTAGTAGGTTTATTAAATATTAAGGAGGTACTTTATTATAAAGTATAGAAGTAATTAGTAATTTATAATTACTTTGAACTTCTCTAGGAGGGCTAATAATTTAGTATATTATTCCTCTATAACTAGGATAATTACTATTATTTCCTAATTATAAATTAAGTAATTTATCTCTATAAGTAATATTATTTTTAAGAAGTATATAATAAAGTATTAAAGATTATTATTAGGCTATTATTAGAGGAGGGCTCCTATATAAATAGACTCTAAGGTATTTATCTTTAAATAGGTAGAGAATTTAGAGTGCTAGTAGTGGAGGATAGGTACTAATACTAGTACTTATTTTAGGGCCTTAAAGGTGGCCTTATAATTTACTATAAAGTTAAATTAAACTCCCTTTGTAGTTAGTTTTATTAGTAGCCTTATAATTCTACTATAGTTCTATATAAAGTACTAGTAGAAGTTATAAAAACCTAGGAAGAATTATATACCCTTAATAATTATAGGGGCTTACTAGTCCTTTATTATAGTAATTTTCTCTAGGTTAAGTTAGATTCCCTTAGTAAAGATAATAAAGTTAAGATACTTAGTTAAAGTAATACTAAACTTATACTTCTTAATATTAGCCTAGAGTCTAGTATTATATAATTAATTTAAAACCTTCTTAATATATACTTTATACTCTAAGGGGTCTTCTAAGAAAATTAGAATATTATTTATATAGGCTATATAAAAGTTATTAAGGTATTCTATTAGTATATTATTTATATATTATTAATATATTATAGGCTTATTATAGAGGCTAAATAATAGTACTTTATACTTATAGGCCCTATAGTAAGTTCTAAAAGTTATAAAGTTTTCTAAGTCTAGGTGAATTTAAATATAGTGGAAGACTTATTAAATATTAAGTTTTATAAATACCTTAGCCTAACTAATTTTAGTTAGGGTCTTATTAATTAATAATAATAAGTAATAGTTCTTTTTTATAAATATATTAAATTTCTAGTAATTAATATAAAAATATAGGCTATTATTAGCCTTATATATAAATAGTATTAGAGTTATAAATAGTACTCTACTTAGGGTAATAAAGTCCTTTTTTAAGTTATTTAATAGTTATTCTCTAGTAGCCTTAAACTTTAGGAGTAATTACTTATATATAGGGTAGTACTATAATTATTCTAAAGTACTTAGTTCTAACTTAATTTTATAGTTATATAATTAATATAGTACTAATATATTACTAGTAGCCTTATTAAAGTAATTCTTATAAATTTAGAAATATACTAGGAGCTTCTTATTAATTAAGTACTTTATCTCCTTACTATTACCCTCTAATATATAGGGACTTAAAGTGAGCTACTCCTACTTATTCTTAATAATATAATTAAGTTTATAGAGTATAATAAACCTAAACTCTATATTTCCTTACTTTAAATTCTATTTAAGTCTAATAGTACTAATAAGTACTATATTAAGGCTTTGCACTATAGCCTTAGCCTCTAGGAATAATTAGTTCCTTTAGTAGTATAGAGACTTATACTTAGGCTAGGCTATACTAGAGAGAATATAATTTATTTTCTATAGGTTCTCCTACTAAGTAACCTTCTTAATAGAGAGTAAGTAAGGTAGGATCTTCTTTAGTAGTACTATTAAGTACTTCCTAGTTTATTATTTAGTGTAAAGTTATTTATTTACTTTAAAGGTAGCTTAGTGTTTCTTAGTATTAATTTAATACTTAATATTAATCTCTACTAGCCTATAAAGGTCTTCTATATCCCATATAATAGTGCATAGTAGGTCTTAATTAGGTGGGATATTATTAGGCTATAGTAGGTACCTTTAGTATATATTTAGGTTTACTCTATAATATTTAAATTATAAGTAACTAAGAATTAAGTAATATTTCCCTATATTTAATTAGAGTAGGGGTATATATAATAATTCTTAGTAGTTTATATATATATAAGTTATTTAGACTATTCTTATAGTATTTAATTACTTATTATTAAAGCCTATAATAGGAATAGGGCACTATAATTCCTTATAAAGTACTTAATAAAAATCCCTTAATAGGAGTATAATTTATATATTTATAAAGGTATAATTATTTACTTTAGTATTAAAAAGAGTATATAAATAAATACTATATTTATTATAAATTAATATTATCTCTTTTTTTAGTAATTATTCTCTAATAAACTATTAAAGATTAATAGAGGTGAGTATTATATACTAATCTAATTTAATCTCCCCTAATTAGGAGTCTACTTATACTAGGGGCTTTAGTTTTTTACCTCTTTATAGTTAGAGGCCTATTTATTAGTATTAGTAAGCTTAGTAATATTTATAGTAATTTTATTTATTCTATAAGGGTACTTATAAATTAAATAGTCCTTATTATTATAGATAAAATAAGTGCCTTTAGTATATAGTTTCTTATATATAACCTCTAAGAGAGTATTTTAGGAGGTATAAGTTATTACTATTTAATTATTTAATATAGGGGAAGAAGAATTAGGGTAAGTACCTCTAGCCTAAGATCTAAACTTATTAAAGTTAGTTATAGTAATTTATAACTCTAAGGGTAATATAATATAAACTATAGTATAGACTAAAGTAGTATAGTCCTAGAAACTTAGTATATTATTTATATAGTGGACTAAGTATTAGTTTTAAAGAGAAATAGAGAGTTTCTTATAGAACTTCTAGTATTATTAGGATTCTAGGAGCTTACTCTTTTAGGCTAATTTAGTAAACTCAATACACTTAACCTAAATATCCTTAAATAAAATAATAAGAGTATTAAGCCTTAATTAAGCCTTATTCTATTCTATTAAATTAATAAATATACTCTTTAATTCTAAGATAATTTATTTAGTAGTAGTAATTTAGGGAGAATTACCTAGGAGTATAGGGGACAATATATTATAGACTTTTCCTCCTAAGTAAAATAGAATATACTTAAAGTATTATTTCTATATATAGTACTCTCTACTAGTAAGGTAAGTATTAATATAAAAGAGCTAAGTCTTAAACTTTAAGTTCTTATTAATATAATTATTAATAATAGTTATACTTATAAAAATAGGGACCTCGGGCATTTTAGTAATTCTTAACCTAGTATTACTAATAAAAGAAATAGGGGAATTACTACACTAGCCCACCTCTAATTATTCTATTTAGTTAAGAATAACTTAAATAATAATACTCATAGTAGAGTTACTCTAAATTAAAGTAGGAGGGGTAGGGGATATATTATAGCCTAGTAGGGCCTTATTAATAGCGCAGGTATACTCTAATTACTTCTAAAGCTTAGTAATCTTATTTTAAGCTATATTATACTTAGTATAGTAATAGTAAAGGACCTTACTATTCTAGGTAATATAATAGAGGTTATTAATAATAGTATAGAGCTCCTTATTCTTAAACTCTAAGTAGTAAGCTACCTTATAAAGAATCTTATTATTATAAAATATTTATACTTATATAGTATATAATAACTATACCTTAAAACTTTAAATAGCCTAAAAGAGAATTTAATTACTAATAAACTTATAAACTACTTTAGAATTATTCTTATAGAGGTATTAGAGAATATTCTTTTCCTAGGTATATAACTTTTTATCCTAAAAGAGGGCTCTATTATAAAGTTAAAAGTTAATTAAGGCCTTAAGGTCTTTATATATTATTATAATTAATTCCTCCTAAATAATAGTAGTAGTTTTATTAGGGAAGAGGAGCTTAATAGGCTACTCTATAATAAGTTAGTTAGGGTTAACTAGAATAATCTCTAAGAATTCTTTAGTACCCTTAGGAGGAGTATAAGTAAAATAGTATTTATTAAGTTAATCCTTTAATAACTTAAGGGGCTAGTCTATATTAATTATAACCCTACTAGAGCCTTAATTAAGTTCTCTTTATAAATTATAGGCTATTATTTATAGTAGAGGGGGTATATTAATTAAGTTTACTTAGTAATAGTATGGAAACTAATTTTAGTACTTAATTAAGTACTATAGAATATAGGTAATTAGAAATAAGGGATTTTTATATGGGGGTAATTAAAATATTAATCTTCTATCTCTAGAGAATAAAAGGAAAACTTAGAATAGTATTATAAATAGTTAAATTAACTAGGCTAGTGTACTAGAGTATACTATATTAAGTAAATTCTAAATTAAAGAGGAGAAGAAAACTCTATTATAGGGTGGGTGTGAGATCCCAGCCTTATGGGCTGGGGCTTGCAAGGCCCTGCTTATATAATCATAGTCACGTGACCCGCGAGTCAGCACCCCAGGGATCCGGGAGACGCCCCGGAGGCCAGCGCTGTGACAGTAATAGAGGTGCGTGGCTATTACTGGGGGGGCTGACTTACTTCTCGGATGTGGGCAATACACACCGCATTATGTTATCACGGTACTGAGTGCTCCATATAGTTAAGCGGCTATCACGGCTGAATAAGGCGTATGAGTATTCAGTCCCGCGCATGTGGACTGTTATAGTGCAGCACAAGTGGGGAGACAGGAGGGGGGTGGTCATCAAACAACTATTTGTATCTGTTGTATAGCGCCTTCAAGTTCTGTCAAGGCCTTCATATTCCGTTCTCACTCCCACCGGTTATCCGGGTGTTCTGCTAGGCTTTCAACGATTCAAGTCGGACTCACGCCAGAATGCAGTGCGCAGAATGGTTCATGCTGCCGCAGGCACTCGTGCCGGCGGTGGTCCTACTCGTATACCTAGTCTGCAACTACTTCATCTTTGCAACCCCTCGTTCAATCGCCAAATTGAGATTCCTCAACGCCGAGCCCGGTGAATGGGCGCCGTATTATCGGGCACTCTACCGCAACACCTTGGATTTGAAGAAGACGCTTCGCCTGCACCACACGCGGCACAAGAATGAGGCGGTTCGCGTCCCCATCCTGGGCCCGGGCCAGAACAAGTTGATCCTGCTGCCCTCTGCCGAAAGAAAATGGCTCGTGGACCAGCCCGACTCCGTCGTGAGCATGCACGACCAGACCATCAACCACTTCCAATGGGATCTCGGCACCATTTATCCCACGCGGGATCACAACAAGGTTACCATTCACATCATCGCCACCAAGCTCACCCGCGAGATTGGCAACCTGATCCCAGCCCTCTCGGACGAGCTTGACCTCGCCCTGGCGAAGCACTGGGGCGACGAAGGCGACGGCGAGTGGAAGGAGGTGGGTGTTTATGACACGCTGAGGCCCATCGTGAGCCAGGCGATCAACCGCATCTTCATCGGAAAGAGGCACTGCCGGAACGAAGAGGTGCTCGAAACCGGCTTCTCGTACGCAAAGGTCATTCCTCTCGAGGCGAACCTGCTCTGGCTGCTTCCGACCCCGCTGCGTCGTCTCCTGGCGCCTTTGGTGACCTTGCCATCCCGCTGGTGCGAGAGGAAATGGTTCAGGCTCACAGTCGACGAAGTTCGCCGAAGGTTGGAGGCCAGAGGCCACCCGCAACAACGTGGCACGGGTTCCGAGACTAATGGCTGGCAAGACGATGGAGAAGCAGACGAAGAAGACCTGCTAAGCTGGTACATTGCGCACGGAGAGTCCCAGGGCGACCCGTACCTCCTGGACCCGGAAGTCCTCTCGGCGCGCATCTTACTCCTCAACGCCTTCGCGCTGCACACCAACGTCTTCGCCATAGTGCACATGATCCTTGACATTGTCGGTTCCGGCACCGAGCAGGGTCCGAAGCTTGTGGCCCAGCTCCGTCAGGAAATCAACGAGGTCCGCGCCGCCCACGGCGGGAAGCAAGGGTGGGACAAACGATCGCTGGCCCAGCTCGAGCGGATGGACAGCAGCTTCCGGGAAAGCCAGCGCGTCAACACCATCTTGAGCCTGGGCCCGCTGCGCATTGTGGGCAAGGACGGCGTCACGACCCCTTCCGGCGTCCAGATCCCGCGCGGCTACCAAGTCGGAATCCCGGCATACTCGATCCACTTCGATACCGACATCTACGGGCCCGACGCGGAGGCATTCAACCCGTTTCGCTTCTACGACAAGCGAAAGGACGCGCGGGGGGCCGGTGATAACATCAAGGGGGCGAGGCAGGCATGGGCCACCACGTCCGCCGACTACTTGTCCTTTGGGGCCGGGCTAAACAGCTGTCCCGGACGCTTCTTTGCCTCTGGAATGTTGAAGGTGCTGATGGCCAACATCCTGCTCAAGTACGACTTTGAGTTCCAAGAAAAGAGACCAGACAATCTGTGGTTTGGGACGAACCATGTCCCCCCGCTCAACGCAAAGATTAGAATCAGGAGGAGACAGTGAGTTTGCCAGACCAGACTAGCACAGTCTGTTTTCCGCAATAGAACCTACGTGTAAACGCCCGACACAACCAGGACCTGTGACGCAGTTCCACGAGTCCATCTTCGTCCAGTTTGACCCACTGAAGTTGAGATACACATAGATTGCCAAGCCGGGGTAGCCCTGCCAAGTCTCACGGACTCCCCAGCGGCCGATTAATCCATGCAGCTTGGTTCCTCAATTCCCTATATAGGAAACTTAAAATGTCAGAATTAGCGGTCTCTGTATTGTCATGTTATTACTACGAGATAGCGTGATCTTTTCGCCCGTAATATAAGATGTATAAGCCCTATAACTATAGCTGCGAATTAACTATTCTATAAATAAGTACCCTATAGGTTTAAAATACCCCTTAAGATTTATTAATAAGAGTTAATATTAGCACGGAAGTAATTAGTGAAAACTATAAATAATAATACTATAGAGAACTAACTAGAGGCCAAGTGAGCTATAGAGGCTACAAGACCTAAAGTGTTAAATTCAGGGGGCGCTCATTCATAGAATAGTTAGTCCGCGACCTATAGTTATAAGACTTATAAGTCTTATATCTCCGCGCGAAATTCGCGTAGTTCAGTAGTAACAACAATATAATACAGAGATTACTAATTTTAATATAAAGAGTCTCTAGCTAGTATATAGCCACCCCTAGCTGGGAAGGCCTAGCTCTAATACCCCCTTAATTTCTAATTTTATTTATATTTTTATTAGTACTTTTTTATTTTAGAGTTTTATATAATTATTTAATTTATAAGATAATATATTCTAAAATTACTTTAAGTTTATATAGTAAAACTTCTTTATTATATATTCTAGTTTATTATTATAAAAGTCTTTTCTTTTTAAAAACTATATTTTTTATAATAAATACTTTACTTTTAAATATTCCATTATTATAAAGTAAAATACTTAAGGTATATATAATAAGGAAATTAATAAATACTTTTAATATAAGGTTTTAAAATACTTATAATAAGGTTAAGTCTCTTTTTTATTATATATACTTTATAAATATATATATATATATATATATATATTAAGTATAAAAGATTAAGCTTTATTAAAACTTTATTATTTTTATTCTAGTAGTATTAAGGAACTAGTTTTTAAAGTATTTTCTAGTTTTAAAATATAGAGGTTAATTAGTTATGTAATTATATTATTATATTTGAAATATATTACTTTAATATTTATAATTAAGTAGTTGGCCCTCTTAAATATTATAGTTATAAGTCTTAAAACAAAGTTTATACTCTTATAAATATAATTCTAAATTATATATATATATTATTATATAGTTTTATATAATAACTTCAAAGATATATTTAAATCTCCTCTTTTTATATAAATCCTAGTATATACTTAATATATTTACTATAAATTATATATTAAGTATATTAATATTATTCTTAAATATAAGTTTAACTTTGCTTCTTAAGGGAGTTATAAAGATTAATTATAATCTATATTCTTTATTAAAAAGTAGTTAAATAATTTTAAGAGTTTTAATTATATTATAAACTTAGTATAGTAAGAGTTTTAGATTATAATATTTAAATTATAAATAGAATTAATAGTTTCCCTAATACTATAACTATATATAAGTAATTAAATACTTTTAATTTAAATAATTTAATTCTTTAAATTATTAAAGAGAATATGAATAATAATAAAAAACTAAAAGTATAATTATAAGTATTATAAGTATTATAAGTATTATAAGTATTATATATATTATTATATATAATCTAAACCAAAAATAATAAATACTTATAATACTTATTAAATTGCCTATTCTTTAAATTTGTTATCTTTGTATTATCTTATTATTACTACGAGACACTATGAATCTTTCACCCTTAATACAAGACCCGCGAGCCCTGTAACTGCGGTCGCCGATTAACTATTCTATGAACAAGCGCCCCCTGAATTTGACACCAAATCCCCCACGGGCCGAATCTCCTGCTAAGCCATGAATCATGTCATTCTCCGCTCTGCCGTACTTATCCTGTCCGAGGTGGTCTTGCACTGTGGGCTTTCTGACTCTTTACTCCACCGCATAGAGCGGCAAATGCGCTTGCGGGCAAATAGCATCAATCTTTCCCTCATTTTCTTCATCCGGTTCCTTGGCACTCCCGTAACCTGTATCCGTGTAATTTTCTACCAAGAATGCGACCAACGTGGATCATAGGGTAAGGGCTGAATGCCGGGTGCATTCTGGCAATCGAACACCCCCTGCAGGTTCGAGTCAATTCGGGCGACATGGTTCTTATGTCCTAGGGTCGCAATTCCCTGCCGTAAGGTGTTATTTACCATCGCGGCACTGGGAAACAAGGTTATCCAACTGTACTATGTAGTATTCTAACTTGTCATATATGAGTTCTTAGGCTTGAACCCTTGACACCTTTGGATAGCTTTGCAACTACCGTCCTCAGAAGCAACAAAGTCTTTTCCCAATATCGTTCTTGCCAGTGTATAAAGATGCCTATACGAATTTTGTGTTTGCACGGCAGGGGTTCCAACACCGAGGTGGGCAATTTTCATTTGTTTGGCAGCACAGAAACCAACACTACCACTGAGTGGCTAATGCTTCGTCGTCCTTGTAGATTTTCCGTATGCAGACGGCTGGCATACGAAGCTTGCTGGAGCCAGAATACGAGTTTGAATTCGTGGAGGGCCGGTGGCCCCATTTGGAAGGGAACTGGTCTCTGCACACGGTCGACTTTTCAAAGTCAAACGTAAGCATTCCCGGGCTCAATCCAATCTAGGCGCTGGACCTGAAGGCCTTGCCGATTCTTCTGCTTGCCAAAACGCCTACCTTTGTCTGGCCTCAGAAAAGAAGACATTGCTAACAACTACCATGATAACTCACGCTGTAGCTGTATGGATTTTACAACATGCTGGACATCGATGACATTCTGGCCACTGAGAACGAGCTGCGTCAAGTGATAGAGGACCATGGTCCTTTCGATGGTTTGCTGGGATACTCGTAAGTCGGCGGAAACTCTCTATTCATCGAAAGAGATGAATCGGAATGATGATATCATCACAATTGGTGCTCTCGCCCATGGGCAAAAGTCTAACTTGAACCAGCCAGGGTGGATCGATGGCTGCTCAAATCGCCATCCGAGTCCTGATGGAGAACCCATACGCCACACCTCAGGAGTTACCGATCAAGTTTCTGGTGCTCATCAACAGCGCCGTGCCGCCTTTCATCATGCCGTTGGACGAGCAAAAGGTCACGGACCTGCGGATCGAAGAGACGCCAAAGCTGCGGATGCTGTTTGACGTCTTCAAAGCAGATCCCGCCGAACACCTGGACAAAGTGCGGCCAGTGAGGCTCGCCAATGGTAGAGAGGTACGCACAGGAAGACTGGTCAAGTTTGTTTGAAATGCACGGTGCCGGCTGACGATATCAAAATCCACCTCTCCAGGCTCTCGTAAACAAAACTCACTACATGACCTTTTTTGACAAGGCTTGGGATGGCCACCCACTCTCCATGCCATCGCTGCACATTACCGGCCTGGGCGATGCCCCCGAGTACGGCCAGCAGCTGTTTGACATTGCCGAACCCAGTCAAGCGGAGCAAATTGGACATGTGTTTGGGCACGACTTTCCACGAGGGCTGGATATGAACAAGACAATTGCTAGGGCGATAAGGGCGCTGGCAGAGAAAGCTCTATGAGAGCTTTCGCAGCATCATTCCATACATGTAACTAGAGCATATCCAGTATGAACCCATATCACTCCATTTATACGCCTAAGCGAATTCTACCCATTCCCAACCTCAAAACTGGATTCATTCACTCGCGGAGACATTCGCAGCCAGGAGCCCAAACTCGGCAACCGTTGCCCCAGTACCATCATCAGTCCAGCAGCCTGTAACCTCGAGTTTCGCAAATGCGCCACTCCAAACGGGCTTGGTGAGCGGGATGGTGGTAATGTTTCCTACATATTTCACCACCGGCGAGTTCGGAACCCACTGCTTCGTGATGCGGATATCTTGGTCCGCGAGTACCACCTCGGGCTCGAAGTCCCAGCTATTCGAAACCGAAACCTTGACGTGCTTTGGCGGCCGCATGGCAAAGTCCAGTCGGATAGCCTCCAGAAGCCGCGGCTCCTGGGAAGCTCCCAGGTCCACTACAAGAGCGGCTGGGACATCACATGTACCGGGCTGCCAAAAGGTGCCTCCGTATCCGTCCGTGGCTGCAAACGCCAGCTCGCCATGCGACGAGGTTGCGCCGTGACATTGCAAGATGTTGCCCGGGACAGAAATCGCGGTATCGTACAGCCTATTCTGTACCACAACCGTGTCATTAACGCGCAAAAATACCGTCCGCGCTTTGGGATCGTCCACGTCTCGGCCGACGGTGATGGGCATTTCCTCCTTGCCGTACTGATCCGGCACCAAACCGTCGAAATGAGACGCGTCGCGCCGCGTAACAACAGTATGCGTGCGATTCATGCGGAAGCTGACGACGGCGCCGTTGAAATACTGGATGGGTGGCTTGAAGTCGCGGAGCTGCGGAGGGAGGGACGGGTTTATCACCAGATTCCGCTGCGTGACGCGCACGCCGAGGAACCCCGCCGTGAATGTTTGCAGGAGGCCGCCGTGGCCGGTCAAAAACGGAAAAGCCGGGTTGATGGCGTTCCCGGTCAGGGGATCCGGGATTCCGGGCTCGTCGTCCTGCTGTTCGGAATACTGGTACCAAGGGCCGCGGATATAAGGCTGGAACGATTTGACTAGATATGTCCAGAACGCGCATCCCGACATGGCCAGGGAGTTGGCCGTGATGGCATACATGCTCCATGTCATGGCTGGGCCGTGCGGATCGGTGCGGACTGCGTAAAAGTCCATTGCAGCTCGGTATTTGGCGAGCGAGAAGTTCCGCTTGTAGTCGTAGGGATAATGGGACAAGATAACGTCTGCCTGCTTGGGGTAGACATCGTTGGTCATGCCCCGGAATTCAAGCACAACGCCGTCATCCGAGGTGGGTATCGACATGTGTTCGAGCTGGTCAAGCCAGTCGGTCTCGGGCGGGATGCCCCGTTCATGACGAGCCTCGGAGGCGAGTTGTAGGAGAGTGCTGACTGCAGTACTAGTAAACGAACCGTCTGCAATCCACATGTAATATTCGTCGGCATCGGCCATCACGTCGATGCCCCAGAGACCAGTGTCCTCTCGTCGTGTTAGAATATCGCTCAGGCCCACGGCCACGCCGTCAATGACGTCCACAGCCCCGTGCTTTTCAAACCAATTCCTGTCGCCGCTTGTGTTCCGGCCCATGGTCATGCTCAAGGCGATGTCAGCATTGAGGTGGTACTGGTACATGATGCAGGGTGCAGACATGTTGTAGCATTGCCCATATCGACCATTTGTCCATGCATAGAGCATGCTACCCGCTTTCAGACTGTGCCTCTGGGTATTTTTGCGAGACTGATCTGCCCGATTGATACGATACAGCGCAAATTGTCTCGCCAACTTGGGATGCACTCCTTGGATGGCGGGCGCCACGAATAGATCAGCGTCCCAGAAAATCTTGCCGCCGTATGTTTGGGAAACCAGGCCGCCAACAGAAAGAGAGTTGCACGCAATGCAAGTGCTTGGGCTGTCGTCACGTGTCGGGCTCCATGGGATGAGGCTCGTGTAAAGATAGTAAGCAGAGGAGATGGCTGTGATCTGCAAAGCTCTTACCACGTCGCCGCCGCTGTCTAATGGGAGCGATCCTGTCGCTGGATCTCTAAAGTCGGCCACAAAGTCCGCACTCATGAGCTTGCCCACTTCCGCGCTATGCTCCTCGCGTAAAACATGATAGTCGCGCTTCATGGCAGATGACAGAACGTTCGAGACCACTGTCTCTGTGTCCGACCCATAGTGCTCTGTTGAGGCAATAGCTGCGTATTTGTAAATCGTTGCGGACTGTAGACCGGATTGTACCCGATACCGCTGCGATGATGAAACGTTTTTGGAGTCTGTGTAGGATGAGTTGGCTGAACCCGACGTTGCCATGTTATCGAAGGCGGAAAAGAAGTCGCTGGAGTATTCGTCCTGGCTCTCAAGGCTCAGCAACCCGTTCCCAAGCGTCGACGACAGCACATACGCCACGACATGGTCGACTGTGTTTGGTGAAACAGCAGAAAAGATCTGACTGCTGGCTTGATTCACACCTGTCTTGACCGTGCTCGTGCGCAAAGCTGACTTGTTGTCTAGTAAATCGATAATGTACACGTCGTCGAGGCCCTGCTCGCTGGATATGACCAGTTTCACAGCTGCCAGACGTCTTTCGACTAGCGACGCCAAAGATTCGTAGGATACCAGAAACTTCCGGTCGTCTGCGCAGGTTGGAGGGCTCCAGACATACGACCATGTGAGTATTCCCGTCTTACTGGTAGTAAGGCATACCAAATTAGTGCCCATATCCTTCTGCTTCGTGGGACAGCCTGTGCGCACACGCTCACTTACAAAGACAGCGTCGATTCGAACTCGGTGATCTCGGATACGTCTACATCTCCATTAAGGACACTGCCACATGCTTCAACGAGCAGATCGGTAAAGTGAGGCACGCCGGAGATGAAACTCTCGCCCAGCTCCCCAGGCTCAAGTGTGCTAGGCTTGCTGCCCCAAAAGCCCGTGACAGTGGCGAAAGTTGTTCGAGGGTTGCTATAAGACGGCCAACCTTCTGAATCATTTCGACGGCTACGCTCATAGAATGGCCCCAGAGAACCTTGAGCGAGGCCAAAATAACTATTCACGACATAGCATGTGCGTATCAGCTCCCGTACACAGCACAACAGGAGCGAACGGCGCCGTCGGCAACCATGATATTGAAAGTTTGTAGTTTACATACCCGTTTGACTGTGGTAGCCATGCAGTAAATACCCCTGGCAGTGGCTTGGTAGATTTCAAAGTCCATGTAGCATCATCCCAAGACACCCAATCCGCGTTGATATCAAAGCTTGCACTCGAGGTTGGTGCTCCTCTTGCTACGCCCAAGGAGTGCACACATGCTAAGAGTAAAGCTGGAAGGATCATGGCGGGAATTCGAGGTCTGACGAGCCCAGCATCGCATGTCAAAGGTTGTGGTTCTGGCTATCTCTGTTGAGTCGACCATGTAGAAGTCAGCGCCGGTGTGATACATGAGAATCGGACGTTGATGGAGCTGGCGGTTGGGGGAATACGAAAAGCGCTCTAGTGCCTATCCCATCCCATGTAACCCACGTCAAACCCACTTCGCCTGTCACATCGGCCCCTGGGGCATATCCCTCCCCCTCACCCCTCTACGCTACGCGTGGGTTGGGAACGCCCTGATCCTAAGTCAAAGAATCCACACTAGCGAAGGCAGGCTTAGAATTTCGGGCGTCAGTCGCGGCATATGGGGCGTAGGCCTGGGAGTGGGTTCCCAGACCGACATTCTGAGGGATATACACGTACATAGTATTCGCGTACGAGTCAAGACAGTGCGCTAGGCTTGGAATTATGTGCCACATAGATGGGGCTCTTATTATGGAAAGATTCATCTAAGTTTTGTAAGTGTAATGCTATCCTGGTTTTCTCTCTATGAATGCTTGATACTATGGTGATAAGATTATGAGTGAATAAAATCTATGTGTCATCTAAAATAACCTAACTTTATTACTATCTAGCCTCTTTCCACGTCTCATAATACTCTTATAGTTATGAGTATTTTACCTTGACTGGAATAACAATTATTCCCGCCTTGCATAGTAGTTTACTCTGTGGGTTACTATTAAAATTAGTAATCTCTATATTATAATATTATTAGTATAAACTAAGTAAGTTTTCACTTTTAATATAAGGCTTATATACTTTGTAATTCTAATAATAAATTAATTATTTATTAAGTAAATACTCTCTAAATTTAATATACTCTTTAGGAGTAATTAAGAAATAATTTAATAAATTATTATAAATAAATTTAATTATATTATAAAAGAATTATTTCTATTTATAATAAAAATAAAACCTACTTATTTAATAATATAATTATTATTTACTTTTAATAAAAGGTATAGTAGTTATATAAACTTTTATAAATAATCATAAAGGGCTAGGCCTAGGCTTATTTAGCCTAAAGAGTATATAAAATACTATTTATTTAGAACTAAGGGGGGAAAAGAGAAGTTTCCTATAATAAATAAAAAGTCTATATATAAGGGGCCTAGTAGGGGCCTACTAGGTAAATACTAGGTAGGGATTAAGTAAGTAAGTATAAGTAAAGCCTAGGCTAATATTATTTAAGTATAATTTATAATATTACCCCTCTTCCCCTTATTTTATTTTAAGGGGGGGTAATAACTAAGTTATTATTATTTAATATAATATTCTTATACCTCTCCTTAAATTACTTTAGAGCTATTATTTCTATTATTATAATTATTAGCTTTTATATTAAATTAGTATAATTAATTTATTTTATAAAGGCCTCCCTTTATTATTCTCTATTTACTTAATAGGACTTTATTACTAGAATATTCTTAACCTCCTACTTAGCCTTATTATTATTATTATTATAAGCTAGTTACTAGATAATAATTCTATAGTACTAAAATAGTATTATACTAAACTTAAGAAGAAAAAGGGAAGAGTTTATATAGAGTATATAAACTCTACTATATCCTTATAGGGCTCCCTAATAAGGCCTACTCTAGCTATTATATATAAATTCTAGGATTTAAGCCTATAATATACCCCCTATTTCCCCCTTACTATTCTACTCCCCCTCCTAATAATAAAATTACTAACTTTTATAGTTTCATTCTATTAGCTAATAGGAAAAATCTAGTTCTCTAATTATAACTTACTACTTAAGTAATTATATACTAGCCTCTCCTTTCTCTAGGATTATAAGTAGTTCTCTCCCCCCCCTATTCTCTCTCTCTCTCCTTTTCTTTCCCTAGTAGTTATTCCTCTTTCCTCTTATTTCTTACTATATTTCTCCTTTTCTCCTTCTTTTTTACTTCTCCTATACTACTAGTATATACTTATATTATTACTACTATTTTCCTATTACTTCCCCCTCCTTTATTATATTAATTATATTTTCTTTTATTCCTAGTACTCTTAATAATAATTCTAATTATAATAACCCTAATAAGAAGTTTATTTTATAAGTATATAATAATTATATTTTTAATAATAACTTTAATAATAAGGAAAATTAGTCCCCTAAGATAATATAATAATATTACTTTAATTATTTTAATTATTATATTAAATATAATTATATTAATATTAAGTTTAAATATACTCTAAGTAATAATAACTCTTATTATAAGTATTTAATTAATAAAGATAAGTATAAATAGGAATTATACTTATTTATTATTAATATTAAACTTTATTTTACTAATTATTAAATTAATAATTTAATTAATAAAACTAATTATATTATAATCTTTATAGTCCTAGGTAATAGTACTAGTAAATTTAATAAGAGTTATTATAATATTATTTTTATAATAAAGTTCTCTATAGTATACTACTATTATAATAATTACTTTTACTATATATAATAAACCCCCCCTATTTATATTATTATTACCCCTATTATTCCTACCTCCTATACTCCTATTACTCTCTTTATACTCTTAGCCCTTAATTAAAACTAGGTCCTTACTAGCCTTAGTAATTTTATAAACTTTATAATAAATCCTTTTTAAATTCCTAATTATATAATAATTTATTAATACCTAGTTAATAAAGTATTATTCTCTAGAGTAGTAGCTATACTACTCCCTATTATTATTAAAATAAAATTCTAGATTCTATTAAGTCTAGTAGCCCTATTTATTACTATTATTATACTCCTATTATATATTTATACTCCTATTACTAGACTTATAAGAAGTTACTAGGCTCTTATAATAAGGAGGAGAAGGAGAATAAGGAAATATTTTAATTATTTTACTTAATTTTACTCTAAGGGACTAATTATACTCTAGTTATAATCTAGGTAGTTTTTTATTATTAATAAATAAATATTAATTTATTATTCTTATTATAGTCTTTCTACTAGAGTGAATTAGTAGTAGAATAACAGAGACTATAAGAAGAATAATAGAAAGACTATTAAAATAAATAATAATATATATAATATAATAGATAATAACTTACTTAAATT